>JAGDQP010036694.1:5816-18943 GCA_022664845.1 Lepisma saccharinum | reverse complement strand
ATGAGACATTCCATCTCGCGTACTCTGCACTTTCTCCCTTCACTCTCCAAAAAATGCAAAGTGAAGAGGAAACGCGTTTCTTCATATTTTTCATTGGCTCTGCAAATCAAACTCTTCAAGGATATCTCTTGCAAATTGCAGAATGTAAACAAAGTTTGAGCTTGGAATATCCCAAAATGTCCTCAAAGAAAGTTGAAAACAAAACCTACGAAATGCGCAGTTCTACAGATAATCATAGAACAAAGGAATCTATTTGCACCCTTCTCCTCAAGAATAACAAACGAGAAAAGTGTAGAGGCTCGGCAGAAGGTGCTAGGAAGGGCAAAATCAGTTGGCCTAGCAAACGATATCCGAGATTAGAAGTTTGTAAGGAACAAATTTTTCGGTGTCTGGAAAAGTCGCACGTTGATAAGTAATGTTTTATCTTGTGTTTTATGTTATCAGTGTTTCATTATTTGGCTTGAGTAGAGTATGCACCTTGCAATTCAAGTGGTGAGGTTCACTCGAACATCGAGTTTATATTGGTTTAGTCAAAACTCTTTTCAATTCTTATTAGTTTTTATTATTTCTGGTTACATGCACTTTTATAAACACCTAGTGACAACCAGTAATCCAAAAAGCGTTATGAAACTCCACATCTTATTAGTTTCTCGAATACTCACCCTAGTTGATCACGAGGCAGAAACATGGCGCCATGCGGAAGAATACTACTTGTGACACTTTGTGTTATGACAAGTATTCTGCCACAAAACACGGCCAACATCTCGAGAGAGCGATATCGAGCGAAGAGGGGTTAGTTAAAGTCGGGTTAGTTTTTTTTTTTATTATCGCGATGTACATCACTGTCACGCACTTTCCGCCCTAAGTCGCAACAATGTAGTTCTCACTTCACAGCAATAGTTATCGCTAACAAGCGCACGTACATCTCGCTTTCGCTTCGTTTAACCCTCATCTTAATTTTCCAGGTCCAACAAGTTATTTTAAAATGTTTAAGTGATTACAATGAAGACCGTCAAGACGCTATATGTATTTAATTTTTGTGCAGTCATTGCAGCTGTTACCCCTTTCTTTCGGCAGTGATCGAACTGTCTTGTGGTCAGTAAGACAGAGATTAGTCTCTTTTCTCTCATTATAGTAGAATACCTATAGTAAGAAAGACACTCTCCTTACTTTAACCAACCCCTCTTCGCTCGCTATCGCTCTCTCGAGATACTGTCCGTGTTTTGTGGCAGAATACGTGTCATTCATAACACAAAGTGTCACAATTAGTAATCCTCTGCATGATGCCATGTTTCTGCCTCTTAATTAACTAGAATGAGTATTTAAGAAAGTAATAATAACATGTGGATTTTCTTAACGCTTTTTGGATTGCTGGTTGTCACTAGGTGTGTATAGAAGTTCCTTCAGCCCAACATTGTTGAACCTCGCCAATTGAAATACAAGGTGCATACTATACTCAAGCCAAATACTGGAACACTGATAATATAAAACATTAGTTTCCAACGTGAGACTTTTCCAGATGCTGAACAATTTGTTCTTTACAAACTTCACATGGCCCATTCCATGCATTTGTGCTCCATTTCCTAATCAATGCAATGTCAATAGCACCCTTTGTTTTGAGGATAATGTCATTCTTCTTTCTGTAGGTTTTCTTATTCGGGCAGTTATACAAGAAAGGGTATGGTAGACGAAAGGTTTCTTTGAAAAGGAATTCACCCAGGATTTTCAGTTTAAGGGGGTGTACAGTCAAAATTGAGGGTGTATGTAGAGTTTTGCACGGTTTCTATCGGGGTTTCACAGCAAAAATTTTAAAGTTGGGGGTGTTTTCGAGATTTTGGGGGGTGACACCCCTACAGGGGGAAGTCTGGCGGAATCACCGAATTTACTGAAGTTTTCAAAATTCTCTCTCTTAATGTTCTCACTAATGTTCTATTTGAAGGGGGTGATGGTTGGGAATACCATCTGCGAAAATCTTCCCTGGCTCTGTTTTCCTAAATGTCCCCCAAGCCTGGGATATAAAATACGAGTTTATCTGTGGTTCTACGTTCTGAGAAAAAATTTCCCCCACTCTGGAAATTGTACAAATTGGACACTGGATCTCACCGTGTCAAAATTTTGCTGTTTTTCATCACTGGAATCGTCGCCAATTACACACAAGAAATTTCTTCGAAGCACATAAAATAACTATAGTAATGTTATAACTGAAAAAACATCCATAGTTCACTAGTAATTATTTGCAAATACCCTTCACAGTTTGCAAAATAAAGTGCAGAGTTGAAGAGTACCGTCACTTTTTTTTTTTTCAGTATATAAACCTACATCAAACTGAAACATATAAAATCGTGCAGAGTTTCTACACTTTTCGCTCTTCAAACCACTACTTGTCACTTTTCAAATTTTGTTTACATGAAACGAAATCAACGAATGCAGAGTGTAACATGAAAAGTGCAGAGTTGCAGAGTACTATGATGAAACAGATTCTGCAAAGTTTCCTCTCGACCTACATGAAACAGAATTAGTCTGCACTCTGCAATGTTTGTAAAGTGCAAAGTGGAGAGTGAAGATTTGCAGATTTCCTTTATGAAATAGGGCCCAGGACCTCTATTCTAGTTACCATTCTGGCATTCGTGTGGTGGGAATGAGAGAAGTCCTGTGAAAATGTCAGTCAAGATGGTAGGCGTGAGCAGAGTTTGAACTTTTACCGCCTAACAAATGTCAGTCTTCGTAGTCCGTGATCTTCGCCACAGAACGAGCCTTGGATAGTTTCTTTTCTTCTGTATGTTGCACAATTAAAGAATCTCGTGTGCTTGCAGTAATGAGTGTTGATAGCATCCAACCTTGACCTTCCTTGCAACTTAAAAAACTAGCTTGGAAACTAGAATGACATTATGCACTTAGAAACTAGCATGAAAGCATGTGATTGTGACAGTTTGAATTTTTCAGCAAAGAACTGGAAATACAAAATTATAAGGTGGGCGACCGTAAGCTGCATACGAGCACAAAAGCGATTCAGTATATGAACTTCGGGCATGAGCAGAGCACCTAACAAGGGAACTTTCAATGAGCTCATATCGAGCGTGGCGAAGCAGGTATTTTTTCAGCAAAGAGTGTAGCAGTGCAGTGCTCTTGTGTGTGCGGTGCGTCACTTGCGACTCGGAATGAAAGAAGGGAGCACGCCGCAGCACTCTACTGCTACTAAAGATAATGACTGTTATAAGTCATTATACACTCCTCTTTCAAGAAATGCTCTATTGGTGTTGGATTGGATACCTGTTACGCCATGCAATTTTGCAGAGTCGATCTCGGAGCCCTCCCGCTGAAAAGAGTAGCCAATTTTTGGTGTACGGTATTCTTTCAAGATTACCCTGTTATCGAAAATTAAGTTTTGATATGAGCTCATTGATATTTTTATGACGTACGAGTGTTGGGTTTACAAATGATACTCACAGTCATGCCCAAAGTAATGGGTTAAAATGAATTTATTATTTAGATGGGATAGTTATGCGATTACATAGCATTCATGTTGGACAACAGCCATAAGAGTCCAGCACAGAATTAGTTAGGATGAATGGAATCCGTATATTACCTCTAAGATTTGAACCCAAAATTTGAAGATAAAAAAGTAGAGAACGAAAACATTTGGTCATTAGTAACTACAAATTAAATTTGGACAATATTCTTAATAGTGTCATAATTTCAAGTTTCTGTCAGAATTTTATATCTAGGAAAAGTGATAAGAAACTGTGTCTTTCAAGTAACATAAAAAGCATAATAAAATGAATGATGTCAACAAAGTATATAAATTAAGCAAGAAACTATGAGTCAGCGCTTTGGAAACCTATGTGCGTCACAACAATTTAGTTTCCGACTTTGAGCCAAAGAAAATGTTGACTTTGTAATTCTTGTTAACAAAGTAAGGGGAAAGAATGAAGGAATGAGAAAGAAATCAAAGAATAAATGAAAACAACTCGTAGAAATATTTTTTCTTCCAATAATCTCATAGACTCTAACAAGTAAGAAAGAGATGTAAAGAGTTTGGAATCTAAAAAATGTGGGGAAACAGAAAGGAGCAAAGGAAATAACAGCAAACGGCACAATTGGAAGAAATAAAGATGAACAAATATTCAACCATTGTCTTCATTATCGTACTGTATATCTATATTTCGATTACGTTGAGAGAGAGCTCATCTTCAGGTATAGTTTGCAATTCTGTAGCTGTCAGAAGCGGGATTCGAACCTAGAACCTCGAAGTTTGTAGCACATCCGTCAACGGATGCACATATAACGTAATGGTTAGAATGATAACTACCGATCACAAGGTTCCACGTTCAAATTCCGTTGCAGATAGCTGCTTGCTTGATTGATAAATGGTTACGTCGTAAACGAGCTGGTGAGTTTCTAAGGATGTGACCTACAATTCTTGGTAAAGTCGGCTCAGAGAATCACTCCATTTAATGTAACCCACTGGAAACTGAAACGGTGACTGCGCCCAGCGCTAATCTCTCGGTCAATTCTAGGTCAAATCGGCGCTGAACTTACAAACTATACCTGATTACGAGAGAAGAGGAGCTTTCTCGAAAGTAGTTAGTAGAAATAGGAGTATGATATCATGAAGATAATGGACAAAGTTCAATTAAATTTGTACCGTCAACTGGGGTAACTTTGGTAATCTTTATTTTTATATGGGCCAGTCTAGTAACTTTGGACTTCGGTCCGTCACGATTTGCCTTTAGCTGTTAAAATCCACATCCATGCTCCTGCAGGGACTCGAACCCGGGAACTTCGAGCTGATGGTGTACCGCCCCAGACCGTTCGGCCACCCTGTCGGCAGGAGTAACTTTGGGCACTATAAATTTATTTATTACTGCCATTTTTGTTGTGTGTCTTACAAGTTGGTTAATATATAGACTATATATATAATGAAAATCGGTTAATACTCGTATATATGAAAATTGGTTAATATATAACAGAATTATTGATAATTTTCATTTTATGTTATTGACAAACATTGGATACTAACTTTAAGTTAAAATTGTATTGGAAATAAAGAAACTTGACGGAAAAGTTGCTGTTTTTAAAAAAATGTACACATTTTCAAATACCAAATAAGAAGTTTACAAACAAAAATAATGTATCACATTTGGAACATATATGACAATAAGCTTGTACCGGTTTTTATAATTATCTGATGGTTTGTTTATGTTACAACTAACTCGAAGTAACCAATTAAACCAAACCCTTTAGAGTTTAGATCATCACATTGAAAAATAAAAATAAAATAATAAAAAAAAACAGACAACAAAACTTGAGAAATTACAGTACCAAGGAAAGCAAGGCAGAAGTCCAATACAAATTTAGCAAGTTGTTTTCCTTTCACAACTAAATAAAAAATGGAGATACAAATAATCCAAAGAAACAGATTACCTTTATTTGAATATGAATTCATATTAACGTCCTAAACGAGCAGATGAGCTTCTAAGGATGGGATCTACTGTCTATGGTAAAGTGGGTCACTCCGTTCAATGAACCACGGTGGGAATCGAACCCTTGACCACGCGCACAGAAAGCGAGCGGGCTAATCTCTTGACCACCCCGAGGTCAGTGATTACATTTATATATTAACCATTGTACACACTAAGTCAAAAGAGCGGAATATTCAATCTTCTTAGAGTGGAAAGAGGGACCACTCTTTTAAAGCAGAATTTTTAATCGAAAAGAGTGGTTTTCAACGAAACGCTCTCGCTTTGGATGGAAAATGTGATCTTTCTAGATGGAATTCCGATGCTTTTGGATGTAACTTATTTTTCAGACTTGAATAAGTGATTTCTCATCTATCTAGAGTAGTTTGTTTCTCATTATTTTAGAGTGGTTCTCAATGCATTATGGCTACTACTCAAGTTTATTTTCCGCCATTTGTTACTGCGAAGGTTATCGAATATCGAAAGACGAAGCCATACTGTGAAATTTATCGCGTTGCGTTTAGTTAAAAAATGACAACAGAAAACCTGAAAACCCGAAAGGAGTAAGACATGTGCAAAAATCTTTGAACGTTGTTCTCAAATACCCGACGCGACGAGACGAAAGAAACCATTTCCAAGGTGTACTCTCGCAGTTGGTCGGCTGGCTGAGCGGATAAAGTTTTGCATAGCTGGCCGAAAGATATCGGGTTCAAATCTTCTTGGAGAAAGATCGTGAAAATAGTTATAGTAAAATGGTGATGCATATGGGTTAAACAATTTTGTACAAGGCTTTTGCATGTTCCTCCAAAATACAATTATGAATCAGTCTTCCTATTTTGGTATAAGAGGTCAAACCGTAGTTTTGATATTGAAAAACACTTTTGAAGTTAAAAGAAGAATGTACTTTATAAAACGTTTTATTTTCCTATTTGTAACCACAAGAATAAACAACCAATACCAAAATTTAGTGATCTTCAACCTTGCATTGGCAAAAAAACTCAAACTTGTACAAGGGTGTTATAAAAAGTTCCCGGAATAGCTGTGTTGACAAAAGTACAGTAGTTATCCAAGTTTGAACATCACTTTGATGTAGTCACCTTGAGCAGCAATGCACGGGTACCAGCGTTCCTACCACTGCTGCAATGCGGTCTCGAAGTAATGCTGTGTCAGCGAGTCCATAACCTTTCGCGATTCGTGCTGGATCTCAGAACGTTGCGAAAACGCCGATCTTTCATCTGCATCTCCGGGAAAGGGAAGAAATCCGCAGGAGCTAAATCTGGCGAGTAGGGTGGGTGCGGAAGCGATAACGTGTTACGGTTGGCGAGAAACTCACGACCAAGGGGTGTTCGGTGACAGGTGCATTGTTGTTGTAGGGAATCCAATTCTTCGCAAGCCACAGTTCCAGTCACTTTCGCCGAATGTTTTCCCTCAAACGCGGTAGAACATCGCACTAAAACTCTGTTGACGGTCTAGCTCTGAGAAAAGAATTGGCGATGAACAATATCACGAATATCGAGAAACACAATGGGGATGATCTTCATTGAGCTGCGGCTTAATTTCGCCTTCTTCGGTCGTAGAGATGATGGGCTTTTTCAATGCGACGACTGCTGCTTTGTTTGAGGCCACCCGCAGACCCAAGACTCGTCACCGGTGGTAATCCCGGACGTGAAGGGCGGTTCATCCGCGGTACGCTCACGGAGAGCTTGGCGCACTGCGACGTGATGTTTCTGCTCAGGGTTCAGCAGTTGGTTGGGCAAACTTGGTAGCAACATGCTGCATGTTCAATCCTGAGGTTAGGATTGTCTCCACTAACCCGTACGACACACCAATATTAACGGGTGAACGCTTTTTTTTCTTTTACTTAGGTTGGAATGTGAAGAGGAATAGGAGTTGGAATTGGAAGAAGTAGAGGCGAGAATAGCAATGTTGAAACAGACGATCGAAAGTAGTAGTAGCTAGAATTTTGGCTCCTCTGCAAGGATCTTCATAGGGTCCTTCTAGCAGCATTTCCTACAAGCCGTTTCAGCTAATTCTTCCCGTATGACTATGTAAATATTCACGTCCAGGCATAAAAATTCCTTTACTTTCACCAAATCTGAAGCGTTTTAAAATCAAGCCTTGAAGTGACTTCTCTTGTAATGTTTGCTGGATTTGTCATTGACAAATTTTTGACCTATTTATATGTCACATGTAGGGCCCCCTGGACACCTGCCCGCCACAACGAGGGATGGGGAGTCTCGCGGCATTGTATTTGCCCCCCTCGATGAATGCAACAATTATTGGGGATGCATCTATGACAGTCATCGGAGTGAATAACTAGTCTTCGTTTGCTAACTTTTGTTCATTGCATACTTGAGAAGCAAGCGCATTAAAATATTGAACATGCAGGTAAAATTACGAGAAAGAATTTACTTATGAGTAATATCAGCAGATAGGGATGTTCTCTTTGAAAAAAAAAAGGAAAAGTTGGCCTACACTAGGATCGAACCCAGGTCTTGTATACAGTAAACCGATGCTCTACCTACTAAATTCGGCCTGAGCAATAGTTGCCTAGAAAAGCTTTCAATAAATTCAAATTCTACCGACTAAACACGGGAGAGGGCCGAAAGCGTAATTCTAGGAATCATAGGCAACGCAACGCGATATTACGGTATTAGTTTGTGTAACATCAGGAATTTTCGCATCCTCCGGACTCTACTAAAAGCGCATTCTTACAAGTAGACACCATAAAAGGAGTTAAGTAGAGAAGAAGAAGCGAGAAAAGAAATACTTAAAAGTATAAAAGAAAGCTTTAAAAATGTACACAGGGTTTCAACAATCCGATAATGAAGAACGAAAATCGTACGATTAAACCACAGGACAAGCTGAAGACAGGATTGAATTTAAGAAATTTGACACTATCAGAGGAACCCTACGATGATATGTATAAAGAATATGATGTCCGATTTCGTTTGTATAAAATTAATGTGGAATTTAGTTACAATAGACAGCAACTGATGTGTTCAAATGTGGAAAATGGTGGAAGTACTTACGTCTTCTGGAACAAACATCGAATCACTGTGATCTACAATTATGTACTTCTGCTACTCAAGCTCGGTAATGCAGTTTTTTTTAAAAGAGAAGTAGGTTTCCTAAGTTTCAAAAGCTCAACTTCTTGTTGATTGATTGTTTGCAGAAGATAATCCTGTAATTATTGTCAATAATGCCATAAAATCTCATTTGTTCGATTATTTGAAGTAAATACACCAAATACTTTTAAGAAAGAAAGGGATAACTTGAAAATCTTCCAATTAAAAATCAAACTGTCTGTTAATTTACCTGAATCACACTTCGTGAATTTGACAGTTCGTTGATTTTCGTGGTCAAGCTTAAAGTACCAAAAAGACATTTTTCCTGTTGCTTCCTGGTGTTATACTCGCTCTCGTTCGGTATCTTTATTTTTATTTGTTTACTTGGTGACAAGACGGCTCGTCTCAGATATAGTTAATGTCAGGAGAAAGTGCTCGGGACAACTGAATGCTCTGCTTATTTAGAGCAATGCTTTAGAAAAAATTTTTACTTTCCTAATAAAAACTAGTTTTGTGCTGAAAAAAAGTAATGTGGGTATTTCTCATGTCTTGTATTCAAGAACGAAGCACGCCGATTGATGATGGATTTCGCTCATGCCTTGTTATTAAGAGGGTACCCGGGTTCTATTCCCGGAGAGGACACATTCACACGTGGGGATTCGAAATCTACTTTAAACTGTGGGTCCCGTCCTTAGAATTCATCCTCCCTCTGGCATAGGGAAATGACAAACTACAGTTTCTTCAACTTGCCTACGGGTCATTAACCTGCCTTCGATTAGAATACAAATAATTTCCATATATATAAAGAAAGGAGCTAGGTACGGATAAGACGACTACAGTTTATGTTACAGGGTAAAAACAAACACCTACAGCCGTATTCAGAAACGTTTTTTGAAGTGACTAGCGCTGTACTAACGAATGTTAAAAGATTATTAATCACTCGTTAGAACAGTGCTAGTAACTTGAAGAAAAAGTTTCTGAATATGGCTGCTAATGTCCAATTAAGAGGTGAAGAAATCAATTCAGGTTTTGGTTGATTGGAACTAATACGATTGTGTACGAGTATTATCTACAAGTAAAGCAAACAGCATGGATGTTCTTGAGGATTAAGACCACAAAGGAGACAAAAAATCGAATAAGTTGAAAGACAGACTTGTTGTTCAATAAACCATGAAAGACTCATCCCTACGGAACAGAAAGTAATATTTACATGATGCAACCATTTTGATTGAGGTTTTCCAGAATTTCCCTCAGTCTCACCAGGTATACCTTAGGTAAGACCATGGCCAATACTTTCCCCATCCTCTACCTAACCCTAACAGCGCATACTGATCAAGGTTACCCGTTCTGACTAAACACCAATCCATTGGCGTGGTATGATATCTCGACATTCAAAGCTATTCCTGAAACATAAGAAACGTGTTGTACTTCATCTAGAATGTCTATATAATGGAGAAATGACATATGTTATACAAAAATAACATGTAGAATAAAACTTCTTCGATGAATGACAATGTCAACACATTCCATGTCTGAGTTAATGAAATGCATAATTGACTTCTTATTCATCATGGATGGATCAGTGGAAAAGTGGATAAGACAACGGACAACAAATTACAAGATTGCAGCTTCGAATCCGGTAGCAGGCAAGTGTGAAAATTTTTCAACTATAAATGAAGGCGCGTAATAGAATAAATACAGGATATTAACAAGTAGACCTATCTAAAACTAATGTAAAACTATACGTAATTTCCTTAGTTAGAACTGTAAATTTCTCTCAGCGAGCAATATCGCTACCGATCACCATCAATATCGGCAAACTTTTTGGCCATTCGATATTGACTGATGTTTGATAACAATATCGTTCGAAATCGCAAAATTGTCCGTTACTGATATCGGTCGATATTGATGTATTACTGGGGGAACCCATCCTGGCCTGAATCAAGGAAGCAAAGAGCCCATAAATAAATACAAATATTTAAATCATGAGAAAAAATTAAAATATTCAATAACTATTTAAAATGTAAATACATTTAATTCTAGGAATTATATTGTAAAAATATTATTTATGATAAGAACTACAAATATGGTAAATATGCAGTAGCACAATTGTATAATACAGTAAGCATTGCTTTGACAACAGTAAATCTTAATCTCCTGAAAAGGATGAAACAATGCTGTATAGCATTTGGAAGTAGATGATTATTTTATAATTTTAAAAACATTTCTCATAATTTATTATCATGCCTTGCAACAGAATACAGAAAGAAACTTTCCACTAACTAGAAGTAGACAAGCTGGAAATAATTAAATACAAGATACATAACCCTGCTACAGCAATAGAAGATACTTTGAATGTGAATTTAAAACTTTCAAATATTTCTTATTAGATTTAAATTTTCTAAAATTTGAGTTATAACATTGATATGAAAACATCGCACTAGAACAATTATATATATTTTAAAAATCAGGACAGAAAAAAATATTCTAAAAATAGAACATGTGTGGATAACTAAGATGTCTGCAGCTCTAAGAACATTTCATTTTTCAAGAGAAAACTCCCCTGTTTCTGTAACATCGGATTTCTATATTCGTTTACCTCTCCCCCAAAACATTAATAAAAACAAACAAAAAATGTATGGATACAGTTATCATAAATCATTTCTAAGGTCATGTAACTATCCGAGTAGATTACGAGCTCTTTCTGATAGAAGATTGTATATGTTCCTCAATTCTTTTTTCATGGTTTTATCTTATCAACAGGAACTGATATTACTCTAGTATGTGATGTTTCTAAGGCCCGTCTTGTCTCTCTGCTACATTCAACTCACTTGAAGTGTCATGAATTTTACGTTGAGGAAAAATCTTTAAAAAAATATTCGTCAGTATCTGAAATATATATTTTTAAGCTTACAAACTGAAAGTTGCGTACAAGCACGAGGTGGCTCCACTTTCAATTTTGGACCCAGCCCCTGTAGTTGAGTCGGTAACGATGCCGACTATGGACTGGAAATGGGTAGGGACATGGGTTCTAACCCCGATGCCGACCATACCGACTGAGTTTTCCAGGGTTTCCACCAGAGGAATTCCGGGAGGGTACCTCAAGAAAGGCTTTGATATCTTAAGGATTCTCTACCTATTCTATATCCAAACCTAAGCCAAAGGTGTCATAAATAAATTCAACTTGGAATTCAAGAATGTTTTGGGTCTGATAATTTGTTCAGTACAAGTTTGATTTGCCCATTATAGCACTTTCTCCCACTTGGTTTACTAATCTTTATCAATACTGACAAACATTTGTAGAGAAATTAAGTACTAAAAGTTGAGACAAAAGAAAGTATTCATCCACAATGCAAAAGTAGTTTAAGAAATGCGAAACTTAGAGAACAACTCTGTCCTTTGAAAGAATAATCACTAAACACTCGACGCCAAGTAAAATGTCAGCACGTTGTCGCATTTCATGTTTAAGAAGCAATACGCTGTTAAAGTCGTCTGCTACTGAGAATTGTGGGGGCCGCCATATTGGCTTTAAACAAACGGTTGCCTAGGAAACCTGCCATTTGATTTCTATAGGATTTTGAGAGACGTTTCAAAAGTAGGCTTGTGCTCTGTAATTAGAAACATTTTAACTGATATGTCTTATTATTTACTTACTTCAAAGTTCAGTTGATAATGAAAGTATAAAATACTTACAGATCTAATTAAATATTAGAAGAAATATCGTATTTAATCTGACAACCCACCTGCTGCATTATAGCAATGGCGTTATCATGAGGCGTTGTAAATGTTTTGCAAAGATAAAAGTAATATTGTCAAGGTCACTGACTGTGTAGTGAAGCATTATTTTCACTAAATGGAGTAAAATATAAATCACCATGTCCGAATTTGCGATGAAATAACTGATTGAAACGTACAAAGACGTATTTAGGAGTGAGTCCGAGGGACCGACCCCCTCCAATTTCAGAGTTTTAGGCGGAATTAATATAATTTAAGGCGTAATTATGTACATTTAATATACATTTCATGCCCAGACACACCTTTAACACTCCCCCAGCCCCACCCGTAAACCCGCGGAACATTTTAAAACCATCTCCTGGATAACTGCTTATACATGAAATAATGAATAATAATAATAAATAAAATGCTTAGTCCTTGTAGTCAGTGATTATAATGCAGGCGATTCATCTCCCCAAACACATATATTACCTTGGTACACGCGAACATTTACAGGTAAGTTCCACTTTCATGAACTTACCAGCAGATGAATCGCCTGCATTATAATCACTGACTACAGCATTTTGTTTATTATTATTATTCGTTATTTCATGTATAGACGACATGCTCTTTTTTATTTTAGTTTAAAACTCTGTAAATTAGTTGATCACTTTTGTTACGCCCATGTAATGCTCTAGAACACTATTTCCAGTGTTTTGAAATAACCCATAATATAAATCAAGCATGGCCAACAGAAACGCTCTGGGCGGTACGCGATCCGTCATGTAATTTGTGAGGCCCGCGAGAAGATAAAACCTACAGCAAATTATAATATATGTAATCAATTTGCTTTAAAAGCTTAGAATTACAATCAAGTATTTGAATT
>JAGDQP010036693.1:0-18943 GCA_022664845.1 Lepisma saccharinum | reverse complement strand
TCAAACCTAACATTCGTACTTCGAAGTTAACTAATAGGAGCCATGATTTTTTGCATTTCGCGAGTATGTTTAACAACTAATTCAATATTCCTCTTAATTTCAACACGCCTTTTCGATTTCTCGGAGGAGAAATATTTCTAATTGCTTTTACTCGCTAATCATCGAATTCAACATTTTCCCCATCTGCCTTGTAGTGTGGGAACCTTTAATTTTTAAGATTTTGGTTGGGACACAAAATGGCGTATGCCTGAATGTCTATCCCATGTATATAGAGGAGCTCTTACTTCTTTGAAGCATGCCACACACCCTCTCCTGATTGGAGGAGGAAGGCTGACAAGGTCAGCCGGAGACAACACGGGAGGTGCTGTTGCCTCGCTGTTCATAGTTTCCTAAATGCCGTCGAAGGAGGCGCATCTAACTACCGTCGAAGGAGGCGCGGTGAATTTTCTAGTGGTAAAGAAAAAAAAAGTTAAACGAATTTTCATCGAACGGGAAACGAGAAATTTTGTGTGTTCAAGTTTGTAAAGGATAACAGTTTAAATATCAACGTGAGAAACAAGTTGAATTTATAGGGAAATATTTTGTTACGAGGTGAAACGTGAATCATCTAGAAAGTAAAAGAACTGTGCTGTTGAAAAGTTCAATAAGTCAAGCTGGTTACCAAGTATCTATTATATTCTGTGAAGTTCAATACACGATCAAGTTTGTAATGCATTGTGGTGCTTTTGATCGTCGCAAGATGTGGCAGTTGCAGTTAGTTTAATGCAGACATATTTTTGGAAGGATAAAAAGAGGAATCCATTCTATACTTCAAGGAAGGAAAGAGCTATCAATCCTCTAGTAAATTGATTTATATACTACATCTAAATTGAAGCAGAAGTAACACCAATAGGGAAATTTTGTGTTAAAAAGGAGTATCCTTTTCTTTTCGTCAAACTAAAGGAAGTCAGATTCTGAAGGTTCAATTGGTATGGTAAGATGGGGTTGGCCCATGATTATGTATCTCCGTTATTTTATTCAAGGTAAGAGAGTAATTTTTCTAATGTTTGCGAGCTATTTATGATCTTCACGCTAGGATACGAGTTTTGAAATTTCCTGAAAAATAAGCTAAGTGTTGAGAGCAGTGAGGTAGCGGTCAATCCTTTTTAGGGAGTAGGACATATAATTTGTGTTCAGATATGCCTAACTCCAAGTGTGTTGGATGGCTGTTGTAATCTGCTGAGGCTATTTTCTTTGAAATTGAAATAAGTGTATGAGAGCGATGTTTAATGGAAGCTCATGAGTTTTATTTTTATTTTGATAATCACTACGATTCTACTTTTGCGAGATCTATTATAGTTACCAAATTGAACGAAGTAATTCTTCTATTGTTTGATATAAGGATAATAAGTTTCTTCCTTGCGTTAGCCAGTATAACATTCTTTATATATATATTATGTTTGGCTTTGATTTAAGAAAGAAGGAAAAAGAGAAAATATTTTATTCAATAAAATCTATATTGAAATTTACTTCATTTGTGTTCTCATTGAGCTTAATTAACTTTACAAAATCCATGCTAGAGATATATCTGAGTCTTATTGAGATATGGTTGATTTTGTTTACACTGAGTGGTTCGAAGCCCACTTTTTCAGGTAGCTCTTACGGAGCAATAAAAAGAGTTAAATTACTATTGACTACGATTCGTTTGCTTTTTAGGATCCTTTTGAATATTATTAATGTGTTCTCTTTCGCCAGTAATAATTTTTATTATTGCTGCAAAAATAGAAATAATTTATGAGTTATGATAACGCGGTTCTAACTCATAGTTCGCTATCATTAGTTCTTTTGTTCAATTTTCTACTTCTGATACGGACAGAGAATATTGTGCATTTATTAGTGGAAGGTTTTGATTATAGAGAAGATACCCTTCCACACTACAGCCTTAAACCCGAGACAGTCTATTTTACTATTACATAGAGTTCAGTTTATCTGGCGAAAATGTCAAACCATTTTCTCGGTGTCTATCCATCACTTGTTTCATAGCCTCGAGATATTCTTTACCCTTTTAATTACGATCATTATATCTTCAAAATAAACTCTAATTTCCTTTAGCTCCAGGTCATATCTTATTCATAACCATAGCTAACACTCTAAACCGTTTCAATTACAACCAAGAAGCGCTTATGTGCACAAGAGCACTTAGATATTACAATGGTTAGAGACTTTCTAGAATCTCTTTAATGTCTAACTGGTTGTACGTCTTTTTAAGATCTAATTTTGATATTTACTCCCTGCTAAGCTAGAGATACAGTTTTCTATATTAGGAAATGGATATCCATCACCCATTACCATAGAGTTTAGATGGACATAGTTAGAGGCTATTTCATAACTTCTACCCTGGCTCTTAAGTAAAAAACAACTAAATGAAAAATCTGAATGTTCAACTTCTTCAATAATTTCCTGATCTAGCACCTGTTTAATCAATTCTCCAAACAATTTTATTTTTTCTCTTGTATTTGGAAAAGGAGTTTCTTTAAAAGGTTTTGAGACTTTCAACACGATTTTGTATTTGTAATTCTTTAGGCAACACACTCTATTAGCGATGACATCACAGTACTCCCTTTTTACAATCGCAATAAATTCATTTATTTCCGGATCATCACTTCTATCCACATCACTATCTTCTTTCAAACCTCCAATCTCACTTCCTTTCACTGGTGAATTCATCCTCTCCATCCCTTGACTTCACTATCTTTCTCTTCCATTTTTATTTTGTCTTTGATTCAGTCAAACCTCTCTCGGTAATAATCTTCAAATTCATCATCCCAGGAGTCTTGGCTCTCTTCTCCTTCTTTCAATCCTGGCATGCACTGGCGGTCCACCCTCTCTTTCTTATTACATTTCTCCAGTACATTTATTGAGGATTCACATCTAATGTTTTTTCGATCTTCTTCCACCCACACCGTTCGCAGTTCTTCTAAAAAATCCTTGTTTGGAATATTCAGTTCCAACATTCCTTGTTCCACTTCTTCCACCTTCAATTCGCACTGAACTACTTCATTCTTAAAACACTTCTTATGACTTTGTTGTTCTATCTCTCTTCCATTCTGCAATATTCTCCTCGTAACTAGAAATAACACAGCATCAAACTGTTGCGATTTTGTTTCACTTTCATCATATTCGGTGATCCAGTTCACCTTCACAAGCTTAGATACATTCTGCAAACACAACCAGCCCTGACCAAAATCTAGAAAACCTTGGGCAATTTTCGTGAAGGGAATCCCCAAAACACAATGGCATGGCAGAAGTCTCAATTCAACCAATTTAACCTCATTGGCTGTCTAAACTTTCAGTTGAATTGTTTTCGGAGAAACAAACTGAGTGCCAAAAACTGGCTGCACCACCAACTCGGGGTTATTCCCGTTCTAATCTGAAGCTATCCACAAATCTTTCCCAGACAAAGTTCACGGGCATCCGGAATATATACACACTATTTGCCTTTGATTTTCAATGAAACGAATCAGAAAGGCAGCCACGTTGTTCTATATTATCGGTGGAACAACCTGGAATCTTCCTTTTGATTCGAAAAGCCAATCATTCCAACGACTAGATACACAATCAATTTTTTTAGATGATTTAACATGTTTATTCCATTTTAAAGAATCATACTCAGAGTTTGGTGGATTCTCTTTAATTCTAGATTACATGTTTACTAATCTCGATTGAGTCATTTTTCCACTCATAGATCTATTAAAATAATAACCATGCAAAATATTACCTTTTCGCTCCATATTGCAATTTCGCTTAGCCTTGCAATACTTTTATAATTTCTAGTAACCATTTTCAACTGAGCAACAAATACTAGTATTTGACCACCCAAACATTTATTAGAGTAGAAAGAGTTCATCCTTTCAACAATAGTTGAAACAAGCTTAATTTCTAAATTGAAACAAGCTAAAACGTGACGCAATTACTATGGAGTCAATACACTCAATAACATTTTCATTTGTTCTCATTTTTCTAAACACTTCTTCTGCTTTCAATTCATGAATCAAAATGTTACCTAAAATTAATCTATTAATTGCTTAGTTGAGGCCCAAGATAACATTTGATTGTAACAAGTTAATAAGCAATCATATGATTCGTCTTTTCTATGAGGAAGAATTTCATTCAATATCAATGAAGTCATAATGGTCCAGGTTTTAATGATTTCTTCCATGGCTATCAACAATTGAGGTGGTCTATGGACAGTGCACATATAGGTATTATTAGCCCGTTTTGCGGAGAACAGTTAATTTGATTTCCAGAAATGTGAAGAATAAATGCTGAAACTTTGAGCACGACACGTAAAATACTGAGGTATTTGTATTTGTTTTTCTTCATGCTTGCGGAGTTTATTTTCGGTAGGAGAAGTTTGAGTTCGTGGTGTTTGCTGGAGCACCTAGACGTTAACAACATCATGGAATGTGGAAGCGGTTGTGAAAATAGTGAATTTGCTGGTAAAAAACATATATCCAGCGGAAAAATAAGAAAAGAGAGAAAATAAGCAGAAGAAAGTGAATTGTGAGGAATATGTAAATTGAAGTGGTAAAACTGTCATCAAGAAGAAATTCAGTTACTGTACAAGTTGTTGCTCCACTCAGTGTTGGAAACATGTTTTTTGTTGATGATCATAATGAATTGTTCGGCGTTTTCTACAGAGGGAGTAATAAGGTATTACAAAGCTCGTTTCTGGCAAACTGTATGCAAAGACGTTATACAACAGCTGGATTAATTTGTGGTGGATTAAGAAAAGCAATAGATTAAACATTTATTTGATAGCTGAAATATCAGTATCCGGTTTGTGTATCTTATTCCCATGGTGCTACATATAATTTCATTTCTTTCATTTATTGTTTGAAAGAGTTAAAGCTAAGTAGCTTTCTCTTCCACTCTGCCATCAAAAAGGAAATGATATCTATCTATCTATCTATCTATCTATCTATCTATCTATCTATCTATCTATCCATCCCAGGTTTTTACGTACCATAATGTGTCTCTGGAATAGGGCATATGTTTTTTCCAGCATGTAATTGTAACGATTGTAACTCGATTCCTAACGTACTCAGTAAGTATACATATGTATACCTTTACAAGAAACCATATTTACTTGTCAATTTATTGTTTCCTTCAACTATGGTTCAGTCTCTTTCAGGTCCACAATGAAATTTTTCCCGGCCATTTTCTCAAAATACCATTTTCTTGGATATGCCCCTTTCTCCATAGAACACCTCAATTCATAAACCTGAATTCTATAAGAACCATTAACAGTCAATTCACCTATACGATTGGTAAATACTTTTACAATATTCTTAAAACATTTTTCATTCACCAGATTATACGGTAACGACCTATCATTAACTGGAACACCGGAACTGGTTCGGGAAAACCAAGTCGAACTTTGAAATTTCTTTAAGCGTAGTTTCGACTTTTTCCATCAAATGTGAGATTTAAATGAACATTTCTATCAAACTTTCGTTGATCAACTCCAAAACTAAGATTAAGACGATTAATTGTGTCATATGATCTAAATCTCTCTTAAGGAGTAGCATTATTCACTTGCAAATTTCGAACATTCTACCTGACGCTTCCTTCCCTATCCATCTGACCATGACCACTAGAACCAACATACTGAGTGCATCTCAAACTACCACCCTCCACCCCTGATTTCGGGCAAAATTTACACGAAGATCTGGGTAGGCAGAATCTGCGTTTCCTTGAACAGAGAAATTTCAAGCGTTGTTTCCCCAAGACAAGCCTGAGTTAACATCACGCCTCCTTAATCACTGGAAACTATCAGTAGGTGGAGTCATATCAGACCATTCATCGTTCCAAACTAAGAATCTAACAAACCCAGGTAGTTTAAGGTAACATTTTTTCATTTCCATATGGTTCAGATAATTCTATTGTCGCCACGATAAATTAAAAAAATCATCCAATAACAAACTTAATTGCTAACTTAATTACACATCTTAAACTAACATAAATTAAACTACAGAAATTCATTTCAAAACAACAATTTTTTTCTCACTCACACAGTTAGGACAATCTCAGTTTACTGACAGATCTTAATGGATAAGGTTTACTATAATTGCCTAAGTCGAATTCCACAAACCAACTTCAACATCAACAATAAATACTTTATTTGTCCTTCCCAATATAGCGAAGTTTTTTTTTTTAATTTCCGAAATAATTTTTAAACAAAGTTTACATTCAATTTTTTCAAGTTATCAAGTTTTCAAGTTAACTTTCAACTAAATTTCAATCCTAATCGCACAAGTAAGTTAAGTGCTTATAAATAAGCAAAGCATTCGATTTAATTTACTCAAGATAATATTGTAAACAATCTTCATGCAACCTAGCACAACACGAGAAAATGGAAATTCTTAAAAATTAACTGACAACATCACGTTGTTTTGACTTATTATTATTTTCAATTTGACCTAACCTAATCATTAAACATAATTTCGAAAAGTTTAAGACCACACCTATAGTTCCTTAATGCGACTTCAATCAAGTGGCAAAAATAAAGTAGTTCGCCACTCTCAAGCATTACAAGGATGTAATATAAATGTCTCTAATAAATCTAAGATTTCACAACAACATATATATTTAGCAAAGACCCTTCAGTAGGGTAATGCTTGGTTCACCAATGAATTTGCAAAGATAATATACCCGATCGTTCACACCGACATTACTCGCTAAATAAAATATATATTTTCAATTTTTACCAACTCTAACTACTTTACTACTAAGTTCAGCCAGAACTGAAAAATAAAGTTCTGAATTCCACAAATCAAGCTCAAACACGAAATTCTCTGGAATTCAATTTACATTAAACGCGCATGAGTACATCTAGATTCAAGCCAAGCGAATGCATCTCCGTAGCCAAACCCAAAAGGCCGGACTTCGTTGACTCGTTTCATCTCGAACGATGCTTCAATTTGGTTGTGTAAAATACGGCTATTGAAAATAATATTATAACTAAATGAAAATCAAAATTAATTTCACAAGAAATTTCAAAGCAGCACCGAACCGAAAGAAACGGCTCACAATATAGCCTCACCTCCGGAATTCGAATATCTTGATTGATTCCAGAGGAAGCTTTTTTCCAACTGAAATTTCTGGAAATTCGCTGGAATTATCCCAAAACAGGATAGAGAGATTCAATTTGAACATGAAATACAAGGAAACTCGCTCATTAACAATTTTATTACAAATAGGAAAAATTGTATTTAATACAAGGGGACCGTCCTATTCAACTTTTATTTAATCTGTCTAAATCAGACCTATGAAAAGCAAGAACTCAAACAATTACGATCAACTTTAGTCAGTCGCCATACTTAAATAACATGAACATTGAGTTCAAACGTACTGCAAAATTTTGCAAATTGCTAAAACAAGTTAATGTTCTTGAAATAGTTGTGGAGGTTAGGTGTTGTCATTCATGCTTTGAAATCATAGCACACAAACTCACCTGAAGCTTTAGACACATGGCTGCTCCCACATGTTCCAGACCAAACATGAAATCCTGAAAACGAAAAGCAACTTAATATTACCAAAGGTTATTTTTAGTTTCTTTCCAATGCATGAAAACTAACTTTGAATTATTATTAAGTTCCTAGACAACCAGAAATTAGCAACAACCTCAAAGTTAATCACAAACTAATCCAGTATAGTTAAGCACGATCCTATGAAAATTCCAGAAACACTTAGAAGCAAAATTTATTACCTCGTTCAACGTATCGACCTCACTGAACAAAAGAGGTAATTAAACATTTCAACTCATTGAATAAAATCCAAGATTTATTTAAAATAAACAATGAATGAGTGATCTTACTTGTAAAAACCCCATTTAATCGGCAATTCACCTTTTATTTAGAAATGCTATCAAACTAAAAAATTGCAGTCAAAGTGGCGACTAATCGAAGCTTCGTTTTATTATATATGACAATATTTCACTTTCCCAATAAATTCAATTACTCGATGGCCCCAGTTTTAGTAAGAACTTTAGGTAAGTCGAACAAGTCACACTTCCGCTACCTTTAAAATAGGAAGAAAACTCAGATTTAACATGTTACCCTATTAGAACCAACATTTTAATAGATCAAATAGGTCAACATCTACCACTACTCAAAACTCCATTTAAAGGCTTATTTTATTCACAAAAAACACATTTCTATAGAATTATCTAATTATTACTTTTCACTCACCTGAACCATTTAAAAAAAACGAAGTACCGAGGCACTCACTGCCTTTTTACCAAAGACTCTACCTAATAGAAATTAATAATTGAGAACCGCAAGATTAAATGCACTATTGCCTTCTTGCTTTCATGTTAATTCAGTTAATTTTAACTTCCAGCGAAATGTTTCACTACAGCGTTTAAAATAATTAAAAATACTTGTTTTTAAAATAGATAAAATTAATCCGATGTTTTAAAATCTATGCAATCGTAGACCTCGAAGTTTACAGTCGAGAATATCCTTTAAAAAAACAGTGTATACTTGCACCACAAACTAGTCAGTGAAGTAGCAAGCAAGAAACAAACGGCTCGTGACGTAAGCCGGAAAGGAACAAGTAGCGCCGCCCTACCTAGACTCCAGAGAACTCGCTCAGCGGGCAAAATTTCGACGAACTTTGAGTGAAGTGCTCTTTCAATAGGTGCTACCTTGCGACAAAAGTCAGAACTATTGCGCTCACAATTGCTATAGTGCTGAACCGAGATAAAAACTCTTTCAATTAATCATTTCTTTACACGAATGAACGAACACAGAAGAAACTGTAAAATCTAAGCTAGCCTGTCCTTCAAGACAAATGAGATTGCAAGGATATCAACTAATCATATTGATCTAAGGCTCTCTTACGAATGCTTGTCAACACGAGCAATGATTAATCCGACGTATATATAAATGAAAAGTGATAATGAAACAGGGAAATTAAAAGTGAACTCTTTTGTTCAAAACTACATCTATTTAGTCAGTTTCCATAACATTCTCACGCGATATTGTTCATTGCTATCATATGTAATATTCGGTAGTAAAACAAGTGAAATACAGATTGAGTCTAGTTTTGTGAGCCTAGTGTAATGTAATTGGGTTAAAAATTACATCTTTTTCATTTTAAACTACTGTTTCGGACAATCTGTTAATCGCCCTGATTTTTTTTTCTAAAACTAAATAAAATTGTTTAAATCCATCTTAGTTTCCTATAACTAGGAAAAAAGGCAAACCAATTATTTTATAATTTATTTTATGTGTAAGAATGTTTTATTTCCTGAATTTTATTTTTATCATGAACGACTGTTCTTATTTCATTCAAACTCATTTCTAACATGTGCAATTCATCACGATGGACTTAAGTAGCTATAAAAAGATTAATGCTAGTTGAATATTTGCCGGTTTGCGACGAATTTGTTAACTATGACACACATAGTCTTTATGATTGGAAATGATTCAAAGGAATATAATTCAGGCCAAACACTTTATTTTGAATTCACAGCGAATCGATCAAATTGAATGTCATTATACGAGACGAGATAATCTGAGACTATAATGATAATATTTTCCTTTCAGTTTTGAATATTACACAGATTTATAGCTTCCCTCAAGTGATTTTTGTTGAGATTTACTAACCGAACTGGATCATCTGTCACAACGAGAGTACGGACGATATGAATGAGTTGTAGACGATTTGCAATGCCAGTACTCAGCGATTAACCGTTGGGAACATCAATTTTGCAGCACTAAAACTTTTTTAGAGTATTAGAGTTATTATAAAAGTTATAATGTTCCATGTAAGTAAACTTCTACAAGATTAGACAAGACTACTGCCAGGCGATGCCATATCGTCAGTTGAGAATTAGAAAGTTCTAACTGCATAGTTTCAGTTTCCTCAGGAGAGTAATGTCAAAGTTTGGGTATCAATAGATCAGACATGTTTAATTCCATTGTTTTCTTATTTGGGGTATATCTTAAACACATGGAGATGTACATACTGTAAACAAAATTAAATACGTGTCATATATTGCTAATTATTTTTATTTCATTTAGTAGTTAGAACTTTCTTAATTTAAAATTTAGGTTGTAAACTTAGAATTACAAGGTTTTATCTGCAGCGTTATTATAATAATTGATTGTTTTTATTTCTTGGGACACCACATGATCATTTAGTTTTGCAGAAAATTGTAATTACGTAATAGGAAATTATTCCTAAATGATATTTCATAATGGCCAACAGTTCAAACCAAAAATTATTTTTATTTGACCCACAGTGACCTAAGCAATGTTAACTATTTCGTAACATTTTCTGTTCACAAGGGGAAATAACTTCAACATATTGCGCAAGCCTTTATTCTTCTCTTCAGAGATTTTGTTTCAGTTAATAGTTTGATCATAATCTCCTGACTGTCGCGAGTGTTGCTTTTGATAATCCTGTTAAAAGATCGGATTTTGGAATAACGAAATTCTTGTCTGTCGTAGTTTTAAACCGTACCATACTCTGTTGTAGATGAATGAAGATGTGCATAACCTTGGTAATTGAAACTACAGTATACAGGAAACTTTGATGCTCATAATTCTGATAGTCCTTGAAGTCTTTTCTTACCATCTGAAGTCATCAGTGGTTTCTTTGGAGTAGCTTGTTTGAAAACTCGAATAAATGAAATGGGAGAATACAATTCTGACACTTTAAGAGCATCTTCAGTATAGTTGTGTCGAGTGTCAACCTCTTGAATAGCAGAATGTCCTGGTGTGCAATAGTCAGTTTCAACACTTCAAGATTATGATCCTACACAACTTTCATTATTGCAGTACACATTACGTAGTCTGGGTGGTTTTTCATGTACTTTTTCATTATTCTTATTGCTGTGTTTGCAATATCATTACCTGACCTCTGTGATATGTGCTCAGTCCATATTGCACAGTAACCTTGTTTGTTTAAGAAATATGTGAGGTTGTATAAATTCAATTTCATTTTGTAAAATAAATTACTGGCATTACTTCTTTGTAAAGTTATCACATTCTGTAAGTCTATGCACAAAACTAGCGTTTTCTCATTGCGATCAGAGTTCCGTTCACTTCTGCTCCCTTCCTTCTTTATGCTATCTTCATCATGCTTCTTTTGTAGTTCTTCACTAAATCCTTGTTCTTACAAGTAATTCGGTGTTTCTTGCACAACTCACACGTATCTTTCTTCGGCTTCGACAGGTATGTAGTAACTTTCTTTCACTGCGGGCAGGCTTTACTGAACACACTTGTCTTCATACGAACTGTACATCTTCAGATATCTGATATATCATTTTTTGTTATATCATTGTAATCTCCTGGCAGCTGCTATTCACTTTCCAAGTACGTTAATGTACAGGGTATCCCAGAATTCTTTCCCTGATTACAAACATTCATAAGGCAGAAAATATGATGCATATACAAATACTTTTTATCTTGAATTGCATGTAACATATTAAAGTTTTTGTATATATACTTACTGTTATGTTGTTTGTTACAGGGCTACAGCGGAATCGGACACCATTTGCAGAAACATGTACTCAAACCAGGAGAAAGTCCAACGTGTCCTCTGGAATCACGAGACACAGTCAGCAAAAACAGTCCAGAGACAATTCCAGATGGCATACCATAGACAGTCCACCAGATGTTAAACGCATCCAGATGTGGTATGCTAAGTTTAAGGAAAAAGGTGATCTCCCTAGAACAGGCAGGTGTCAGTGATCTCCCTAGAACAGGCAGGCTTGGACCTAGTGCGCAGACAATTCAGACAGTGAGAGACGCCTTCGTGAGAAGTACCAAGAAGTCAGTCCGCGGAGGCTCACGTGAGTTGCAGATTCCTAAGACATCAGTGCACAGCATCGTACATAAACATCTTCTTTTCCGTGCGTACAAAGTCCAGATCGTGCAGCCCCTACAACCAACGGATTACAGTGCTCGTTATGACTTTGCTGGTGTCATGCTATCTGCGATTGAGGAAGATGTTGACTATCTGAAACGTGTTTTTCTCAGATGAGGCCACATTGCATTTGAACGGTGTTGAAAACCGACACAATGCTAGGATCTGGGGGTCCAAGATTCCCCACTCTGTGCTGAGACCTAAGTTGAACTTGTGGTGCGGTCTTATGCACAATAAAATCATAGGACCTTTCTTCTTCAGTGAAAAAAACGATCACAGTCAATATCTATCTTGATATGTTGCAGTTTTTTGTTGTGCCACAGATTCAGGACATTCCGGACTTAATTTTCCAACATGATGGTGCGCCACCTCATTGGGGGTTAGATGTCCGTGCCTATTTGGATACAACATTTCCGGGAAGATGGATCGGGCGTGATGGTTCCATAATCTGGCTTTCGCGATCACCGGACATAACACCACTGGATTTTTCCCTTTTGGTGTATGTCAAGGACCAGGTTTACCAAACACCAGTGAACGACATCGCAGCATTACGGCGCAGAATTACTGAAGTCATAACATCCATCCCTCACGTAATGTTGACCAACACATGGGTGGAATGGTATATCGCCTGGATATCCTTCGGGCAACGAAATGATCACACGTAGAAATGTATTAATTGTGTACACAAAAACTTGAATAGTTTACATGCACTTCAAGATAAAAGAATTTGTCTACCCTGAGAGACAAATTGCTGACTTTTAGTCTAGATAATCCGGAGAGACGAAATTTAGCAAGATTCTGCATCACACACAAGATTTTCTATACCAGGCTACGTACAGGTTTGTGGCTCAGCCATGACCAATCTGTACTGCCGCTAATAGACGGAAAATCATATCTACCCCTCGTTAGCACTTGCAGGATACAGAAAATCCTTTTAATGCAATTTCAAATAGTTTTGTACGGATACTACACAGTTCCACTCCTGTGTACGATCCTTACAACCTGTACGATCCCACAGACTACAAACTACGTAAACGGATTTTCCTTTTAGTTGTAGACTAACTGTAGACTGGTTGGCGATGGCGCGTAGTGGCTGAGAAGCAATTACCGTGTTAAACAAGCAAAATAACTGTTTGTGAAACTGGCTACCGAGTAAATAAAGTGAAAATAGGAGTCTATCGGCCGAGGTCTGCCGGCAAATATTTTGTTGAGACATTTGAAGGTAAGTTTGTTTGTTTGTTTTGTATACATTTGGATTCTGCAAAACAACTTTTCCTATTTATTATTACAACGATCTGTGGTATGTGCTATGTAATTCAATATGATGTGGAATTCGTTAAAGAAAATTTGGGGTGGATTTTCTAGATCACAACACAGAGATAATCCGGAGCACAACCTAGAAATTCTAGACCATGATGTGTTGTATAGTCAAAATAATCTAGATCACAGTACAGGCAATCAAGTGCATAGAAAAGGGTTTATAGAAGTCGAAGACGTGCTCTAGGATATCAACAGCAATATCCAGAAAATACGGAACAACCGCTAGGATTCTGGAATACCGTTCAAAATGTCCAAGGTGTAGTGCAGAAATCTAGACCACCATCAAGAAAACCAGGAGTACTGACAAGAAATTCTAGACCACCGCTTAAAAATCAAAGGTATAGTCTAGAAAATATAGACCCCCATCAAAGAAACAAGGAGCATGACCAAGAAAAGTACCAAACATACGTACAGGTACGTCAGCGCTATCCTTGCTACCTTGGTTCTGTTCCTTCCAACACATTACAGAAAATCTTGAGCCCCAACACAGAATGCAGTCCTCCTGCCGTGGCATGTGCAGCGCCAGGAAAGCCGCCTGTAACCGGAATCTACGTTTTTTCCTTCTAAATGCAGTCCATTTTTCTCTAAGTGATATGTGTCATATTTTATGCCTTATGAATGTTTGTAATCACAAAAAGAATTTTGTTACACCCTGTTCTGTATGTATGAACATGTATCACTAATACTGTCAGCAATATTAGAAGCATCGCTTTCCTTCTTTGCACAGGAAGCCATTTCCCCATGAACTGCAGTTAAAACCTAATACCAGCATGAATACAGGTTGTACAGATAGATCCTTTTATTTTATACAATAACTGCCATAAAAGAATCTTCTTCTTTATGAAATATCATGCATTTACACCTCTCGATGAGGTACTCCCTCTGGTGGCAAAAAGTGAAAAATGACAAAAATGTTAGAACCTTGTAATTCTCAACCGAAAATATGTAGATCGTAATGAAATGGAGTTCCACAGTTCATTATTGTATAACTTTTTAAATATAAGTGCATGAAAAACCAATACGCCTTTTATTGTAATCTATTGTTACGGACAAATTTAATCACCCAGCAACGAATACTTGAATTTGTATTATTTAAAACTACTATTATTTGCAACTAAAGGGATTATTTAAAACCATCGAAGTGCTCTGTAACCTAAGTGCAAACAATGTTATTGTAGCATATTTTTGTGTATCAAAGTTTATTTCTTGTAATTATGTTCCTTTTACGCTTTTAATATATTCGAACTCATTTCAACAAGGTGGCACATAACTCGAGCAAAATAAATGCTACTTAAACATTGATAATTTCGCAATTTTTGTAGATTAAAACGCAGACATGACATTGCGAGGATATGAAGTAATTATATATATATATATATCAAACACTCTCTTACGAAAGGTTGTCGGGTCGAGCATAGGTTGTTTCGACGTAAATATAACTAAAGAAGTGAAAAATGAAAAGTGCTCTCGTTTATAAAAAAAATACGTATATTATTCAGTTTCCGTAAATTTCTTACATGATATTGTTCACTGCTATTGCGTGTAACGGAGCGTGTGTAATGTAATTGCGTTAAACAGTAACACAGTTTCATTGTAAACTATTGTTTCTGATAATGTTTTCATTGCCAAAAGCGAGTAACTAAATTTGTCTAAAACTAAACCAAATTGTGTAAATCCTTCGGAGTTCCCTGTAACGTAACTACAAATAAACCAAAACTAATGTTGTTATAGTTTATTTTACGAGTAAGGATATTTTATTTCTTGAATTTCAGTTTCATCATAATTCACTGTTCTTACTTGATTCAAAGTCACTTTGAACATGCGTAATTCATCAAGATCGAACTTAAATATAACAAGATTCATGCTAGTTGAATATTTGTTGTTTTGCCACGAATTGTTAACTATGACACTTATATTCTATAAGATTCCAAATGATTCAAGGAAAATATAATCTTAGCAAACATTCATATTAAGCCAAAGTTGTGAATCCACACCAAATCGATCAAATATTTTTTCGATTGTCATTATAACTAAAACAGGTAAGATGAGACTAGAATAATAGTAAGGTCCAGTAATTTGAATATTGCACAGAGTTATATTTTCCGTTAGGTGATTTTGGTCAAGATTTAGTAAATGTACTCTATCACTCTGTCACAAAAAGGTTAGGGATGATTTGCAATGTCAGTACTACAGAGATTAACCGATGACAACATTAATTTTGCAGCATTAAAGTTTTGTTATAGTATTACAGTTATTATATATATTTTTTTTAATTTCCATGTAGGTTAACTGCTACACAATTAGACTAGACTGCCGTGAGTCGATGCCATATGTAGATTGTAATTAAACATTACATTATTGTATAAGGTGTTTAATATAATTGCATTAAAACAATACACATCTCATTACATGCTATTCTAACGAACAAATTGTTAATCACCCAAGAACAATTCTTTGAATTTGTATACATCTAAACAGGATTATATAAAACAAAATCGAAGTTCTCTGAAAAGTAAGTCCAAAAACGGAAAACTAATTTTATTCTAGTATACCTTTGTGTATGAAGCTTATTTCTTGAAACAGTTTTTCTTACCAAAGTAGAGTACGATTGAATAGTTCGAAATCATTTCAACATGCTGGTATATATGTCGATGCTAGTTGAAATTTATAGTTTTACAATGTATTGCAGATTAGAACACATAAACGATATTGCAAGAATATGAAGTGATTATACAGATCAATCGTTCCCTTACGAAAGCTTGTCGAGTCGAACAATGATTTTTCCAACGTAAATATAACTAAAGAAGTAGTAATGAAACGGAGAAGTTTAAAGTGTGCTCCCTTGTTCAAATATACGTATATTTATTCAGATTCCGCAACTTTATTATGTGATATTGTTCACTACCATCCATGTTTCGGCAAATGTTTCCATCGCCAAGAAACGATTAGTTGAATGTTCTAATACTAAACGGAGTTGTGTAAATCCATCGGAGTTCTCTGTAACTAAAAAAAAAAACGAAACTAGTGTTATTGTAGTATATTTTATTTGTAAGAATGTTTTATTTCTTAAATCTCAGCTTAATCATAATTTACTGCTCTTATTTATTCAAATTCATTTTGAAGATTTGTAATTCATTACGTTGGGACTTGACTATCAAAGATATTCGTACTATTTGTATATTTGCTGTTTTGCGACGAATTGTAAAGTATAACATATATAGTCTAACAATTGCAAAGATTCAAGGGGAATATAATCTAGGATAAACATTCTGATTTGAATGCACAGCGAATCGTTTTAATATTGTTTGATTGTTATTATAATTAAACGATTGAAGATGAGACTGGAATGGTAATAGTGTCCTTTTAGTTTGAACATTACAAAGATTTATATCTTCTATTTGGTGATTTTAGTTAAGATTTAGTAACGGAACTGGATTATCTGGCACAGCGAGAATATGGACGATATGAATAAGCTCTAGACGATTTGCAATGTCAGTACTACAGCGATTAAACATTGCGATAATGCATTTCGCAGCACTAGAGTATTGCAATTATTATAAATCTTCTAATGTCCCATGTAGGTTAAGTGTTACAAGACTAGACCTTGAGGCGATGTCATATGTTGATCGTAATGAAACAGAGTTTCACAGTTCATAATTGTATAACATGTTTAATATAATTGCCTTAAACAAAAGTACGCCTTTCTTTGTAGGTCATTGTTACGAACAAATTGTTAATCACCCAGAAACGATTCTTTGATTTGTACACAACTAAACAGGATTATATAAATCCATCAAAGTTCTCTGCAACGTAAGAGCAGAAAAGGAAGACTAATTTTATTATAGTATTTTTGTATGTATCGAAACTTATTTCTTGTAATTTTGTTTCTTTTACCAAATAGGAGTAAGTTTCTAATAGATTCAATCTCATTTCAACAAGTTGGTACATAACTCGAGCAAGATAAATGCTAGTTAAATATGGATTGTTTTGCAATCTATTGTAGATTAATACAACTAAAGGACGTTTCAAGGATATGAAGTGATTATGTAGATCAAACGTTCTGTCACGTTAGTTTGTCGAGTTGAACAAAATTGTTCCAACTTAAATATAACTAAACAAGTTATAATCAAACGGAGAAGATAGAAGTGCACCATGTATTAAAAAATACCTATATTTATTCTGTTTCCGCATCACTCTTACGTGCTATTGTTCACTGCTATTTTATGCAATGGTCGGTAGTAAAACAAGTGGGATACAAATTAAGTCTCGATGTGTTGCATATTTTTAATGTAATTGCGTTAAACAATAACACCATTCCCATTCTAAACTTTTGCTTCTGCCATTCTGTTCATCGCCAAGAAACGATTAATTGCATTTGTCTAAAGCTAAAGAGAATTGTGTAAATTCTTTGAAGATATCTGTAAAGTAACTACAAAAACAACAACAAACAAGAAGTAAATTATATTCTTTATGCGTAAGAAATATAGTGAACGGAAGCATTTAAACTAAAATAATAGCATATAAAGGCTAGCAGCTACAAGCTACTAGGGGTTGAGAACTACTCATGAAACATGAAGCCCTTTTCAGCTTGAAAGGCTACACGATTGGCCCCACTAAATATACCACGCATATCAGCCCAAATATAAGACTTGCTGACCTCTACACACAAGCTAAATGAAGTGCCTATTGAATTCCAGGGATTCGAGCTTCGATTTCTATGACGAAGTGATCCTACAACTGATACAACTGATATTTCTATACCTTCATATAGAAATATGCAAAACTAAATTCGGCTTAGTATTGACAAAGCTGTCGCTACTAGAGCAAAAATTGTAGTTATGGAATTTCTTAAAACAAAATTCTCAACTAACACAGCGAAGAAAGAAGGGAAAAAGAGCCTTTGAGCAGACCCAAAAACGGAGATAGACAAAGACGACAAAAAAGATGGAGGACTGCAAACCGAACACCTCACAGCAGAGACAAAAACAGGAGAAAATCAGTAGAAAAACTGATAAACATTTTGAAAACCTTCCAATGAAACTTGGAAACAAATAAATGCAAACAAGATAGGCATTTAAGAAGCGAAATATGAATCCTAAAGCAAAACTTGATTAAAACCATAATCCAGCAACAAACCCACATAACTTACCATACAGAATCTATGAATAAAGTTCTTCTGAGCACTCAATCTGCAAAATTAATACCAAAATCCTTCTCAATAAATGGAGGACACTCCAATAAAACCAGTTGTAAAAAAAAACATGAAACAGGTACATACGTCTCCATTATGGACGGAGATACGCAGTCAACCAAACGCCTCGTTTCAGACAAAAAAGTTGAAATGCAGGCGAGGCAGAAAAAGAAATAAAACTAGTCCAAACTAACTCAACAAACCAGATAAAGTGTGATAACCACATCATGAATGAGAAGAAATAACCACAGTAGGCCGAGATAAAACAAAACGCTGGCTGTAACATGTCATTAATACACAACATATCAAACACACATTTAACGAAAAGCAAAATTGAAGTACTGCGAAAAGGACTATCCTTCTGTCCTAAACCCAGGTGGTCAGACTAGGCAATTAAAAAGATGTTATCAAACTCAGCAAAGGGTTGACTGGAAATTCAGTAAAGAAAGCTTACAAAGAACCTCTCACCTTTAATAAGAACCCCCACATAATATTCACTCCTTTAAAGAACAC
>JAGDQP010036692.1:0-18943 GCA_022664845.1 Lepisma saccharinum | reverse complement strand
CATTAGAGAGGTCCTGGGGCAATCCCAGAGACCCAACATCCTGACGGAGGCTTATACAGGGTTTCCTCAGTCATACCAGGGAAATGCTGATATGACACCTTTAACTTAGTCTCTGGTGGACTCCTTCGTGCTCCTTTCTCCTGCCTCATCCTGGGCTCAGCAATAGATACTTAAAAGCTTATAAACAAATTCAATTCAATTCAATTAATTAGTTTGAACATTATATAAGATTCATAGACCTGTTACTTCCATAAATGCAAGTTTAGCCATTTCCACAAGTCCGAATGACCTACTTTTCTCAGCATATGATTTGTGTTACTTAGGACTGCCAACAAGTGGAATATCTCGTCTTCCCCTTTCTTCTCTTTTCAACCATATTTTCATTGAAAAGATAGCCAAAGGAATGTTACTACTTACCCACTACTACATTTTTTAAATCCTATCCTCCCATTGTCTTAAATATCTCGTATAGAGCATTACCATATCAAAATGTACGCTTTACCTCATAAATTCGTCTTTAACATTATATCTTTATAGTCTTGTAATAGCATTTTTGTCAAGGACAACAAGGTAATTTGACTTTTGGACGAGTAGATATTATGTTTGAAACTTAAACTTATCATGAGTTTATAAATGTCATAAGAGAAGTTCTTAAAGAGTTTTAACATATTTAGTATAAAACAGAGGAAAGGCTGGGGAATATATTCCCAAATAAATTTTACGTAACTTATAATTTAACGCTTTAAGAATATCAGGAGTTCATATACGAGCTGAGACAACTTGAAGAGTTTTCGTTCTCGGAAATTGAACCAATGATACAGACTGCTTCAGGGAAACTTATGTTGACTCTTTTCCCTCAATTTCAAAGTTTAAATAAATAATTAAAAAATCAATTTAATTGGAATTAAAACAATAATATACTGCATTTATTTGCACGAACTATATTACCATCTAGATAGTATGGAGAAAGAACATTTGTTTTGTACTTACAAGCAAACATACTGATGAGGCAGAAGAAAAGTTCTAATTTGTTTCTCTTCCATCATGGTTAGAATGTCAAAATATGTGCACATGCAAATTTTGGGAACTCGAGCGCAATTACTTTGGGAGATATCGATGATGTAATAGTCAGATTCTTGTTTCTGGAGAGTGAAGAAAAAGTGTGGAAATACCCTTCCTTATATTTGTAAAATACTGGAAGAAATGGAAAACAAATACATAGTAATGGGTACTGGGTGAAAGACGCTACCTGTTGGAGGGTATGTTCTTCACGGTCACCATATTGAAGACCGCCGTATTGAATCTCGATTGATTTTTCGTAAATGGGAAGGGGGTCTTGTAATATGTCATTCTGGGCGAGAAGTTTACGGGAAATACGTATCTGGAGTCAGTTTTAAAGTAAATGTATTATTGTGAAAGATAATGAATGGTGTGTGACATTAGTATGGGCTAATGATGCAATTGCCTGAAAACGCCCATTTTAGTTTGAAATAATGAAGGAATTGAAACCTAAATGCATAAAAATTATTCTTGAGTATAGTGCCCTATCAATATGGATTTGTACGTATTTGGTTTTTATTTCTGTCGTTATTTTAAGACGAAATAGGTGTTTCCAGGCCATTGTATCATTACCCCATGCTAGGGTCACATACCCTTATCTCTCACAATATTACATTTACGGCAAAACTAACTTTAGAAACGTATTTTCCGTCCCAGAATGACATATTACACGACCCCCTTCCCATTTAAGAAAATCAATAGAGATTAAATATGGCGGACTTCAAGATGGCGGCCGTGAAGAACATACCCTCCAACAAGTAGCGCCTTCCACCCAGTACCCATTACTATGTATTTGCTTTCCACTTCTTTCAGTATTTTACAAATATAAGGAAGGGTATTTCCACACTTTTTCTTCCCTCTTCAGAAACAAAATTCTGACTATCATTCGGGACGGGCGTAAGCCATAGTGCTGTTACCGCCCATACAATTCATTTTATCTATTTTTATCTATCTGACTATTATTAATATATCCTCGATATCTCCCAAAGTAATTGTACTCGAGTTGCCAAAATTTGCATGTTCACATATTTTGACATTCTAACCATGATGAAAGAAAAAAAATAGAACTTTTATCTGCCCTATCAGTATGTTTTCTTGTTAGAAATATTTTTACACTCTTCAGAGAGCTACCTTTTCGAACGTCTTCAACTCTTCTCACCTCTGTTCACTCCCTACATTATCTGTATATAATAAATAGGTTACGGTATTACAATAAGGAATGTTGGTAGCCTAGGAAATGAGTTAAACAGTTGGTGAATGTAGGGATAGAACCATGGTCTTTTCTCATGGTCTCGTTTAGTATTGGTTTAGTTGACTTATCTACGAAGGAAACAGTAAATACGTAATTTTTTATCCATATATAGAGTAGTATAAATATTATGAGATTACTCACACAAACATAAATTTAAAAAAAAGTTTAGTTGATGTTCGCTTGATTTTTGAAATTACAGGCACATAAACTTCCATCCAAATATATGTGTAAATTAGTAAATAAATGAATATTGATTGACGTTTGGGGTATTGATTTGTATCAATAATATATATATAATTTAAAATTTTACTTCATTGGATTGGCAATGTTGCCATTTTGATATACACACACTAAATCATAAGAGCGGAATATTCACTCTTTTTAGAAAGGAATGTTCAATCGAAAAGAGTGTTTTTCAACAAAACGCTCTCGCTTTAGTTAGAAAATATGCTTCTTCTAGATGGAATTCCGATGCTTTTGGAAGTAATTTACTCTTCAAAATTGCAAAAGCGATTTTTTATTTTTTAGAGGGTTTATTGTTCATCTTTTATAGTGATTTATTATGAATCATGGCTAGTAGTCAAGTTTGTTCTCCCCTTCTTTTATTGCGAAAGTTATCGAAGGACAAAGCTATACTGTGAAATTTATCGCGTTGGGTTTAGTTAAAAATGGCAACAGAAAACCTGAAAGCGTTTTTGAGTGACAAAAATATATAAAATGTGCCAGGAATAACAAGTAAGATGTGTACAAGAAAAAAAACTTTGAATGTTGTTCTCAAGTAGCTAACGAGACGAAAGAAACCATTTCAAGGCACATTATCTCATTTGGCAGGTTGGCTGAATGGTTAAGGCGTTGTATAACTGACCTGGGATTTGAAAGTACTGGTTTCAAATCACTCCGACATTAAGTATTTCTTTACTTTTCTCATTCATAAGTAAGTCTTTCATTACTTATCTTTCTTATTACTTATGAATAAATGCTCCATTTTGCGTCTTTTTATATTTTGAACAATTTATTGCGTTGTTTTTGTAATCGAAAGATCAAAACTCGCACTTTGTGATTTCTTTCTGTTTTAGTTTTCAAATCGAATGCATTATTTCATTCCCAGTTGGTCTTGATTGACAACAGATGGCATAAAAGAGATACATAAGATAAGATTTGATAATAATTCACTTTATGTCACGTAAAATAGATTTGCTACTGTATTCAGATCTTTACATATGATGTTTATCACAAGTATGAGGATACAACTATGAAATCAACCAACATCTTGATAAAAATTACCTTCCAAAAATAGATAATGTTTATTTAATATGCGTCTTATATGCCATTCTAACAAATCTATTGTGAACGCAAATTTGAAGTCACTATATCTCGTAAATGAAGCCGGTTTCTATCTTGGCGCAAGACAAGTTTACTCTTGATTTGTTTGTTGCAGTGGCGGCTTGCGATAAGTAATCGGTGAAGTACTACCAAAGCGTTCATTCATCAACACATTCATACTATCCTTGTTTGTTAACATTTATTCTGGGATTTCTGGGATTTCACAAAATATTGATAATGTCACTATCCGATCTCAGATGATATTAACTGCCTTTTTAGCCCAATTCATAGTTATTATTGCCTATTTAGTTAATGCATATGAAAATAATAAATGAAGCGTAACTTCATCAACTTTACCTGATGAGCCGCCACTGGTTTATGTGGCTATTTACCTCCTATAATTCACCGTATTCATTGAAAGCGTTCGACGTAAAAATGTAGAAGATGTATTCACAACTGCTTTTCAGAACGACATGTTCAATTCATTACGCATAAAAGGAACATAATTCAAGAAAATATGGACATAAAATGTGTATACTAAGTGAACTTTTAGCGTTGGGTTTGTATGTATTTTGCAAACGTTTTAAACTGCGAAAAAGCGAATTCTTTTGCTAAACCGTTGAACGTTTTACATTGCAAACGGAATTATTTATGGTTTTTGTGAAAATTGGTATTTCACAAAGTGCTTTCTTCCCCAGTTCTTGACGAACTCTCTTATTCGTAGCGACAACGATTTTAAATAATTTAAGATACTTGAATAATATAGTGCACTATGGGAGAATTTATCTAATCTACGTTACTCTGTTACAGTGGCCATCTTTCTTAGTTCAGAATACATGATTAATATGGTTTTATTAGGCAGCTGAAATACTATGAAGAAGTGTACAGCACTGAATGTCATGAAACTGACGAAGAAGGACTCTAAGAGCCAAAGACAGGCATGTCGGGCAATGATGCTACACAGATTGGAACGATGGTATTTGTAGAGCATGCTTTCACCCATTGTTAACTTCGCTTAACTGTCGCCTTCTCTAAAAAGTATACTGACAAGATCAACATCTGCAATCAAGAATAGTGTTGACAATAATAAGCTGCAGTATTAGATTATCAGTTGGCAAGTCTCATTATAGTAGAGTGTAGTTTTACCCTTCTTACCCAATATAAACATATTTCTTTGAAAATTCTTCCATTATAGAGCCCCGAAATATCAGTAAGGATTGTTTTATGAAACGCCCTGTATCTTGCTTTTAACAGTGCTTAAAAGAAAGGTAAAATGATAAAGAAACAACTAGTAAGAGTTTTAAAGAAGCAAATTCAAAGATAAAAGAGTTGCAATATCATTTAAGAAATAAAAAGTTTCATTACCACACAGTTACGAAACATGTAATATGACATTGACAACGAACAGATATATTAATACTATAATTCAAAATGGAAATATTATCTGGACGTAGAATAGGATAAGTCTTAAAAATTATAAGAAGATTTAATCTATATTTATCTTATAAACAATATAATTTTATCTAACGTATTAATCCAAACTTAATTATTATTCTATGTGACGCCTTTACAATGGAACCGCACTTACTCTTTAAATGCCGTAGCGATGGTAAACACGACGACACATCGACCCGTTTGTTGGTCTCTGTGCGTGTGTGTGTGTGTCTATATCTCGTAGCGTGGTAGATTGATCCCGGCTGTTTACCATTCTTTATTTAGTCACTCAAATCTAGTGACATAGAAACGTAATTTGCTTCACAGGATGCTGAGAGCGATCTCCCCCCCCCCCCTCCTTCTTTTATTCCCGAGCAGCTAAATCGGCCTTTGAGCATAAGTGCGAAATAAAGCTAAAATAGCCTATGCTGACGCTTAGTTGACATATAGCTTGCTTGCCATTTCAACTTTAAGCCAGCAATGGTTTTACCAAAGCGACTACTAGAAAGAAAGATCCAGTGACGACAACAGAAAGGATATGATTTTCTTCACTTTCCGTTCACTGTTAAGCGTACATTTGTTCCTCTGTCGCTCCGTCGATAATGCAGGGTAGATCTTCAACAATGCAGATATATAGACACTGGTTTTAGATTTCGGTTCCACGGTTTATTCCATCTAATATTTTTGAATCTGTTGAGCCTACAATATTCACATATTGTATTTTTTGTATTATTTGCTGTCAATATGTAAATAACACTAGTACCTAAACAGATGGGGCAACACTGTCTTCATATTTGGGTTCAGCAATTAGATGTACCTTGTCGTATTGAATCTTATGAGGCTACAGCCTTATCTTATGGTATTGTTTAAGTATATGCTCTCATTGTAAATATAACGCGTGCTAGAACTGGAACGAAACTAGGTAGACAAAAAAAAATAGTTTATATTTGGATTGAGCGACCTCTTTTCACACGGTTGTCTGCGATCTGATGACCATACAACCTTTCTTTCTGGTACTTTTGTATGATATACGTTCAGTCTGGAACGGATACTTTTGCCTTAACAAAACCAGGTACGGAGAACTAATTTTCCACACTTTTTTGATCAGTTTTCACAGACAGAATTTGACTTTTTATATCATCGATATTTCCCAAAGGAATTGCATTCGAGTGACCAAAATTTGCATATGCACATACTTTGACATTCTGAGGAGGACGGAAGAAAACAAAATACATAATTCTTTTCTGCCCTATCAGTATTGTTAGATTCAACCCGATGACTACGCGCTGAACATAGTAAACCTCGCGTGGATTTTTCAAATTGAGCGAACTAAGGAGGTGGATAGAACATGCCGGTTTTCGAGTCAATAGAACAACATAGGCACAAAGTTTGTCTCTCTGCATGCGTTGGTTGATGTTCTATCATTTGCTATATCCGGTTGACTAAGGTTTCTTTAGGTTCTATCAGAAACATATTTTTTCTTGTTGGTTCAAGAAATATATCACATCTAAAACATTTGATACTGTCTTTCCAACTACCAATAGTTATCTTTTCAATGTGTTTCACTCAGAATTTAATGGAAAATTTATTATATTATTTTTCTTTAGAAAGATAAGTCTAAGGGGACCTTCTAAAACTTGTCCCCTTTCTAAGAAAAGTATTAATACTTTTTGGAATCATGTTGCATCTTTATAAAAATGTAATAATAGACTGCGGAAAGTTGTCATCTTTTTTAATATGTAATTAACTGTCTTATGTTGGAGTAGTATTCTGTTGAAATTTGCCCATTAACTTTTGTTTTTATTTGTAAAACTTACAATGGATCATTATATGTTGTAGGTTTCTTGTCTTTGGGCTTATATATATATATATATTCCTTTCATGTTCAGTGAAATCCACTCGCTTGTTATGTTCCCTAACAAGCTACATTATTATTGTTTGTTTTCGTAATTTCAGTCTCATTTCTACCTTACATTTAGTGGTCTCCATTCTTATATCATCTAAATACTTTTTTCCTTTGGCATTTGGTATTGCCTCATTTGAGTACGTTCCACAATATAATCCAGAAGAAGATGTGCTGTTTTCATACCCCTTTCTCTCCTGTGTCTCTTATATCTCTTAGATATGTGTTTCAGCATTCCGCCTCCCAAACCATCATCTCTGCAAATAAAAAACTCTTTCTTTTTTGCATTGCTATGTTACTTTGTGGTTTTTCGATGTAATAGTAAAAAGAAAGAAAGAAGGGCACTGGTAAACCAACATACTTTCTGCAAATATGAAACTTGAAAAATGGATTGTTTCCATTCGTTTGTAATTTCTTTGTCCACGTTTGTTCCGAGAAAAAACAAACATTGCTTGTGGCTTTCCTGTTTCCTAGAGATAGCGAAAAACAAAGTCGAGGAACAGGGGAGATGTTATCTTTACCACTCATACTTCAAAACATGAATGTTTACAATTTCTTGTGTTTGGTTCGTTTTTGTTTCCTTTTCTTTTCAAATTGTTTCTTTCTGAGCTGCTCGTATTTAAAAGTACCTGACTTACACTGATGAGTAGAAATAAAAAAATAAACTTTATACACAAAATAATTTGGTGTAATATTTCATAATCCCTTATAGGTTATCTATTCCTATTTTGGAAGATCCTTTCGGGATTACTTTTCAAAACGTTCTACACAATATGTGTATGATCAAAAAGGGGTGAATTTAGATGGGGTAACTACAATCCCGAAAGACCCAGGATCAAGGAAGGGGTGTGTGGTGAGAGAACCCGTACAAGCGACGTATAAATAGGTGAAAATAAGCTAATATCCAACTCAGCAAGCATTACAAGAGAAATCGTCTCAAAGTCTGATTTTAAAATTTCTGAAAGTTGGAAAAAGCGAAGACATGTTTATGCTAGGACAGGGATTTTTACATAGTCTGTAGAAAATCTCAATTTAAAAATTTGCAACATTGTTCTGCACAGTTGGTGTGTGGTGTTTGCATGTAGTTATGATTCACTGAAATTGCATGTCATTGATGGTGCTAGGAGAGCTGTAAAATATTCTTTCGAGGGACCTCCAAAATTCTCGTTACGCTACTGGACGGATTTACAGTTTTCGTAGCTGACAACCAGTAATCTGGAAGACCTGGACACCGTCCCTGTTCTTGACCTTCATCTACTCTTTTCGAGTGTATACTGTGCATTGAAACACTGTAACGTGAGTGGGTCTGAGCCTGAGATACGTGAAGGCCATAAATAAACTCGGAAGTAAGGGAAATTGGATACATAATACATAATAAATGATAGAGGTTGACCCATTTCATGACTCCAAAAGATGGTGGTCAAATGTACAAAAATATTTCTATAGCATAATCTTCTCTGAGTTACAACTGTAATGAATATGTCATGTTAAGCTAGAGGTATGACGTCACAAACACACTTATATGGAAAATCCAATACTCAAATTATACGAAGAGAGTATATGGAAAACAAGATGTGTTTAACTCATAGCTCTCTAACATCCATACGCAGATAAATGTTTACATCCTTTCTTAAGATTTTACGTGACTGACCATCTAAAAAATACATTCACTAAAATTCAAAACTGTAAGACGTAGTCTAAAGCTTTTATTCAAAAATGCACTGTGAAAAGATAGGAAAATGAAGATGAAAATTAAGAAAATTAATATTCTTTCCTTAATTGAATGAAATTACAGGACTCCTAATTTAAAACCTACGATCCTTCAAAATTCCTTCGTGTGAAACGCGATTATGTTTGAATCATAAAAGCAGCTGCGCGTGTTCTCATGTTTGGAAAGTATAATTAAAAGCACTGTAATCAAGTAATTGAAATGATAACATTTGTCTATGTTCTCAAGATATTATCAGGCGGTTATTACCCTTTTGGAATGATTTACGCTTTTGGCATTGGTTTCCAGCTTCATTATTCTTAAATGCTCCATCATGTACATGGTTAATTCTCTACACGGATTTAAATTGTTAATCATGTCTGTGAATTTATTTATACAGGTGTGTGAAATATTGAAACAGAAGACATTTTATAAAATCAGATTTATTGTTCGTCCTTTACTAAATCTCTACTTTGTTATCTTTCATGCATGGCGATTCTGTCGCACAGCAAAAGAAAGCAGCATAAACCGTCCCTTCTACAAAACAACTGAAACAAATGGATGCTTTTGTCCACCCGCGGCGACATTTTCTGCCGCCGCGGTCTGTAAACGATGTCGTCGTGTTCTCGAGACCGCGAACGACGAAAAGGCGCGATACGTTCAAACTACGTTCATTTCAATGTTTATATTTATGCAACCACGCGGCTTTGAGTTTGCAGCGGAAGAGTTGCCAGGCGTTCTTGATAAGACATGAACAAAACAAATTTATCATTAGTCTTCAAATGAGTATGAAAACAGAAAGACCAGGAAAAATAAGTAGATAGTAGTACTGCATGGAACGCAGAATTGAATATAACACTGTTTAAGTTGATAGGATATACAGACCATCTTTTTGATCGTCATTTCGCTATAGTATTCCGATATGAAAAAAATTGAATACACAAAGGCAGAGAAAGCATTGGTAACACAATTCCTTTCTTTCTCTTGTTCACCAACTCGCGCGACAAGTCGCATGTTCATGAAAAGGTACAAAAGAAACCGCGGGGCAGACGACTTCTTTGTTGCGCGACAGGATCGCCATGCATAAAAGAGGGTCTAAGTAACAGCAACAAATTAAAGTTTATTTATTTTATGGTCGTCAGTTAATATTGGTCTTAATTCATCTTTCATCTATTGTGATTAGGGAGTGGATATTGAGGCATGTAAAATATATTTTTTCTTTGTGCTAAAAGTAGCTGGAATATGTAGCGAATAGTAAAAATATGTTTCTACAAAATTAATTAATTTATACAAATGTTATTAGGAATGAACGGAGAATATTAGCTGCTTTTTACATTCTGATTGCATATATTTAAATTGTCCTTCAGTAATGCAGAGCAATAGTCTCTGAAAACAGCGGCAAGTACTGTCCAAACGACCTTTTCATATCACACATGATGAGCAACACATGTTTAACGAGTGAACTGTCACACACATCGTAAAATTTACCTACAAATTAACCTCTAAAATGTAAAAAATCTTACGGTTTTTGTAGCCTGCATTTCTTTTTCCTTAAGTAGATTTTTGAAGCTCCTTAAGCACTTGCATGCTTGACCCATATACGTAGGTATCTTCAGTTCATCCCTTCCGGAGAGCCCCCTTTATTATGCAACCCTTTATACACTGAAGCCGGGTGGGTTGCATAACGTGGTTGAATTTATATTACGTATGTCACAGTGGACGAAAATTAATTAAAAAAATATGTTTGTGATTTTTTCGGCCGGTTTCAATATGATGTTGAGAATGGTGCCTAATTTACAATTTAGGATAAAAAAAATACTGCGCTTAAATCTGCCGAAAGTTTCACAAAAGTTTCACACATATATTTGATCAAATAATACTTCATTTTTTCGTCTATTGTACTGTACATGCATGGCATGTGATGAAAATACTATATCTCAAAATCTTGCTGTGTTCCAACAAGAAATGTTAGGTTGAATGTGAATGAAAGATGTGACGGTGAGGGAAAATTTAAGATATGTATCGGTTGGAATGAAGCGAAGACATGAATGTGTGGAAGGTTTTACGAGAATTAACAGCAAAGTTTGTTGAAACGTCTATGTTTGACCTAAATAAATAACTATGACGTAAATGAACATTAACGTTTATAGAACAAAATATAGGTTGTGTTAGACGAGACGTATTTAACTTACCCAAGAATATTAGAATGAAAGGATATGCCAAATTTAAAAAGCTGAATCCGAACGTAACAACATCAGGCTGCCGTGTTCATGTAAACAGCCGAAGTTTAAATAAAGGATAAAGACTTGAATGAAAACGAGCAGCTTGTAAAACAAAGGTTTTACTCTTTTTTCTATTGCTAAATTTATAGTTAGCATGTTAATATTTGCTAGCGTATAACTGCGTGTAAATACCGCTCTCCGGTTGTGTACATCAAAATGGTAGCCTGACATTGTTGTCTTCAGAGTCAGTTGTTTTCATTTTGGCCTAGACTCTAAATCTAACATTCTTGGGTAAGTTAATTACGTCAAGTGCGATGCAACATATAGTTAGTTCTAAAAACGTCGAATGCACATAACTGTAGACAAATCAGGAAATCTGCAATTGTTGAAAGAAATGTGGACAAGTTCCTACAACATTTATTACGAAACAAAACACCTCGAACGGGAAGAAAAGATGAGAGGAATAAGAAAAAAGATGATAAAATATAGAAATTAAGTGGAAAATTAAAAACAAAAGTAATGAAATTGTAGTCACTAAACCTCCACAACGAAAACAAGTTTCGTTAAACAGGTTTATCTGAGTTTAGCAATAAAAGTAAAAGAAAAGTGTTTTTTGTTGATCAATAGAGAAATGAAATAAACAGCTAATACAGTTATACGCTCCTGCAAAAAGTAACAATTTACTGAAAGGAACTTGTAAAAAAAAGATGTAGAAAATTACAAGTTCGAGGATATTAAATGTTTATCGCTAGAATAAAGGAAACACTTTCGCCTGTTTCACTGTATTGATGAAATTTACCCTCGTATTCTTTGAGATATTAGATTTCAGAGGCGTAGAAAAAATACTGTAAAGTATGTCGTAAAAGAGGTCATAGATGAAATGATTGCAAAACATCTGTCTCTATCGTAAAGACTTGCAGTTACGAGACAGAAGGACACAAACTGGACTTGTTCTCGAAGAATTTCGACTATAAACAATAACAGGGAGAAGAAAGTAAAGGGACGTGTAAAATTTTGTAAGTGTTTTAGTCTGCGATGTAATTATCTTTTGTACAGGTCAATGGTAAACCTTGCAGTAACACAACACAATAATTGTTGCTACCTTGCGATCAACATACTATACAAATATTGCAAAAACATTTTATAACTGTCTCTAAGTTGTATTACCCTAGGGAAAAGAATAAAAAAGTTTACAACGTGACTAGATAGCTTAAATATTGTAGGAATAGCTCTGCAACATTTTGCTGTCCGGAGTAAGCTCATGTTTCAGAAAATATATTGATAACATTACAGACAACACATTACATAATTAGAAATACAATACAAGATAGACCCCAACGAGCATAGACTCACACTAAAGGGGCAATATACTTAAGATGGTAACACTGTTCTAAACGTAATTGACAAGCAATAGTGTGAAACGAAGACAATAGAGCCTTTTCTGTATTTATAAAGTTCTCAGCAATATTTTTAACAAAGGATTTTATGTATATATATATAAAAGCATTTGTTACTTCATTTCTAAGTTTGGGAGTAGATTTTATGGTCTTTATGTGTTTAGGTAAACTATTATAAGTTTGGTATAAATTGTATTTAACACCATTTGCACCGTAAGTAGAAGCATTAATGTTATCAATGCTAACTTGCTCTATTTGTCTGGTTCTATGTCCATCATGCACTTCATTCCTTTTTATTAGCAGTAAATTACTGTGCATATTTCCACCCAATGCTTTATGAACGTAGATACATGAATGAATTTTAAGCAATACTTCTAGCGGGAAAATATTTGTTTCATAATACAAACTCTTACTTGGATGATACAACTGACATCCATATATTATTCAAATAGTTTGTGTCTGTAACAATATAAGTTTATGTAATCTTGTTTTGTTTGAGTGAACCCAGATTGTACATAAGTATATCAGATGACTTTGTATAAATGCTTTATATGCCATTTTTTAACATTCAACGATAAAACGTTTTTGAAACGCTGCATTATTCCAACAATAGGGAATATCTGTTTTTCTAAGAACGTAATATGCGATTGTCAAGAAAGATGTTGATCATTTTTAATCCTAAATATGTTATACATTCCACTCTTTGCAATATAAAGTGTTTTATATTGATTTTTTGGTAGTTCTATCTTTGAAAAAGTTTTTTGAAATATTACAGAGACGGAATTCTCTAACTCAATTAATAGGCAGTTTGCGAACAATCAATTGTATAAAATAGACATATCTTTTTAAATATAAGTTTTAAATTGATCTACTGAATTTTCTTTGTAAAGCATTGCACTATTATCTGCAAATAATGTTATTTTCCTTTTCAAATTCAACAAGTGTCAAAACTAACAAAGACCCTAAGATTGATCCTTGGGGTACACCATATTCCATTTTTAATTTATCACTTTCTTTGCCATTTACTGACACACATTGAGATCTATTTGATATATAAGTTTGAAACCAATTGAGAGGTAATCCTCTAAACCATATCATTTCCAATTTAGCCAGCTGTATTTCATGATTGAGTGTATCAAATGCATTTTTTAAAAATCTATAAATAGCTTTCCTGCTAATTTAATATTGACCACAGTTTCTTCTATCTCAACAACAACATCCGTTGCAACATTTGGTGTACTAGATTTTCTTGAAAATCCATATTGATATTGAAAGGAAATTTATAGAATCAAGATAACATAATATTCTATCATAGGCACACTTTTCAATTACTTTAGATATACAACTAAATATCGAGATTGGTATATAATTATTAGGAACTAAGTTATTTACACCCTTATATGCTGGTATTACCTTAGCAATTTTGCCTTGTTCCGGGAAAACTCCTGAACTAAAAGAGAAAGTAACTACTTCGGATAATGTGTTACTAATGGTATATTTGCATTTAATTAAAACTTTCTCCCATCTCGTGTTTTATTGTTCTTATTCTTCAGCGTATTAATGAAGTTAATAACTTCTGCTGGGGTAACAGGAATAAAATAGAAACTAAAATTATAAGATATATGGGTATGCTTATGATTTGAAATTTTTGCTATTTTGATGGCTAATTCTTTACCAATATTTACAAAACGATTATTTAATATCTTAGGTATTTCATTATCATCTAGTCTAATACCATCTATTTGAAGTTGTATATTTGTTACATTATTTTCAGATTTCTTGTTTGTCAGTAACTCTTTAACGACTGTCCAAAATCTCCTACTATCAATTAGGGATTCACTAATATTTATGTTATAATAATCTTTCTTTTGATTCCTTCAAAATTTTGTTACTAAATGTCTAAATCTTCTATTTTCTCCACGTATATCCTCCTTATTTGGACATTTCTTTAATAAGGAGAAATACTTATCTCTCTTCTTTACTAATTCTCGTAATTCATAATTTATCCACGTTTATATCCCTTTCTGTTAGTATCTTTGATCCTCTTTGCTTTGCAATTTGCAACACAAATACCTTGGTTAAAATAATTAATTAAATGATTATATTGTTCGTCTTTACAGTTTTCGTTCAAAATAAAATTTGTATTCATAAAGTAATTATTGAGAGCGTGATAATTTATTTTATGATTTATAAACCTAGGACATGGTTTATCATAAAAGGCTACTCGTTGATCGCTTATACTACGCAGCAAAATATTATGGTCACTAATATCAACGGAAATATTATTTACCACCACTAGTTCATTTAAATTGGTTACCAGTACATTATCAAAGTAATGTTTTACTAGAGTGGGTTATTCTAGTGGAATATTTAACATTTACCTGAATAAAGGCATTACTTCTATAAAAAAAAGTTGATATCTTACTGTTCCAGGCAGATATGACTTTAAAGTATCATATTATTACATATCAGAAACAGATTTCCCATGTCATCCAGAAAATCTTTACTATAATGCAAGTGTGAATATATTTAATAATATTTTGTCTGAATATAATTACGTCAGAACCACTAGCTCTCTGAGTTCGTGTTATTATCATTTAGGTATATTTCTTATCAGTGTTGGGTCTGTATTATAAATTCTAAATATTTTGTACTCAAAGTAAGAATACTAGAATTAACGTCTACAAGCTGAATAATATGATGGATTTTAAACCATAACCCACCTTTTATCATTGTTAAGAAGAAAAAAGTTCGTCAGGTTAGTATGGTGTAAAATCCTTCATATTTAGTTGAAACTAGATAATCGTGCAAGTTCAGGGCGTGCTTAAAGTCGGTCACGTTAACTAAGAATTTTTCAGAATTTGAATTTCTTTTAAGGCCTTTAAGTATTTGAGGCTCAGGCCAGATAGATACGGGAGAGGTTTGTGGAAGGTCCTATTTTGTAGGTACCATACCCGCATTTGTCTCTTGTGACTGAGGATAAAAACCCTAGAAAATCTTAATCAGCATCATCGACCACTAAGCTCGATCCCAGGATCGCTAAAACAACGCTCTACCAATGAGCCACGGGAACATGGTAAGAAATTTTCAGAGTATCTCTGGGGTCCAGCCAGGCAAATAATATTTAACGTAGATATTACCAACACATTTTCAATTGTATTTTAACAACGGTTATTACTTATCGCTATATTAGTAACTCAATTAATTTTTTCTACTTAAATATATGCAAGATTAAATACATATTTTTTGCGCTTTCAATACAAGAAAGTTTTGAATCAAATCTTCGTAAATTTCAGACATTAGTGATCAAATATCATAAATATTCTAATTACAAATTTAAATTCTGTTCTGGTATGACTTGACAGGCAAAAACGTAGTCAATGGATCATACCTAAAAGGATATGGATCTACGGATACTTCCAGGTCCATTACCAATGGTGTGTGATCTGTGAGAAAGTATTGTTAGCTTAGCAATTTATCAGGAATCCCTTGAGACGAGTAACTAAACAGAAGAAGTTAAACAATGCGAACTTCATTGTTGTCGCACCAGGCGTTCTCTTAATCACACTTCCTCTGAGGAAATGAGAAATCTCTCGAGGGTTATTAGCTTCTCGTAACAAAGCGTCGACGATGAAGAAACTAATATTTTGCATCCCTCTTTGTTTGTCTACGAGAAAACTAATATAACAACCTTTCCTCAGCGTTCTTGTGAGCAGAAAGTTTCGTTTTCTTCTCCGTTAAAACAACAGATATGAATCCAAGGAGATCAATATTCGAGTAGCCTGTGGCAGTGTTTGTGGAGCTAAGGGAGAGATTACTTTTTTTCTTTTCTTTCTTTCTGTTTTTGCTGTCAGATTCATTTATGTAAGAAAATGTTATTACCTTCCTCAAGAAAAGAAATGTTATTACCTTCTTCAAGAAAAGAAATGTTATTCAGAGAAGTGACTCAATCACGTTTTGGCTTCACTATATTTTATTTCAGGTTTCAAATATTGATAAATCTTACCTTTCTGAACACAAATGTATTTACTAACAGACTGTATAGCAGGAATATTTGAAAACCATAGCCTTATAAATTCTTAAGGATTAGAAGTTACTTACTTATTCAGCGATTTACAGATGAGACATCCATGCGGAAATGGTCATACCAACATGGCAAACCCGTGTATTTCTGGATCTGGGGTATAGAATACAATGCATTAATACATACCTATTGGTGTAGTACAGTGGCGTCTCGCGGGCGTCACAACCACTGATTTCGCCAGACCCCTTCCCTCAGTGTGCGGTGTCACCCTACCAGCGTATATGGAGCAACGAGTGCACAACAGATATGTGAACGCGAAACGAATTGGGTAGTACCCACAACTTGAGAAAAGGAACTGTATACGTATGCCTCAGTGTAACAATTTAAAATTCGGTATATTTTTAAATCTCTCAATAGGAGGCATAATCTGAGACGAAAATATAATAATAATAATTCTAAAACAGTTTTGGCAGTTCACGTGATCCTGTGAACGCTGATACGCGACGTCACTGGTGTAGTAGAAAAAATGTTCTTGACATTACAATTAAAAAAAGAAAACTCTATACCGGTACCCCACTTTAACTTGGGTGTCGGGAGATATGTGTTACATCCGCTGTATAATGCAACTTCTTTTTATGAATGTAACTAAAAACAAGTGTACTTTACAGTAATGAATAGCAGGGCTGAAAAAACATGTTTTTTTATAAGCAAACAAGACATATGTTTAAAACGTGTTTTTATGTTGTTTTAAACACGTTTTTATAGACTGCAAAAACGCAGTGTTTGAAACGTTAAATACATTTAAAACGTTTAAAACATTTTTAAAAAAAATAAAATATGCATAGGTACTTCTTCTGCAGTAGCTTCTATAACGACTCAATCGCGCTTCCGGTCTATTCGTAAGCATTTACTAGAAATTGCAGATTCTATTTTACTAAATTTGATGAAATTTGCTATTTATTAAAATTCAATGACAAAGCTATTTATTATATAAAAAGACCATGTGCAATGCGCACGCGCCGTTAACGGCGCATAGAGGATGTGGATCCATATATTCTCCACAAACGGCACAAAGTGAAGTGGGTTCCACGCTAGGCTGCCTTTACTTCCCAAATTGCCCAAGAATACCAAGAACACTGTGGTACTCAATTTGATAGGAGGTTGAGTACATCTCATAGCGCCAGCCATGGGAACAATGAAAGAAAATTCTGCAGTGACCTGGCCGGGATTTGAATTACACTTCTTGAAATGTTCTCTTATTCCGGCAACAAGATGTGCCATTTCCTTCTTGCACATTTGACTTTTACGGTTATTTTCGGAAGAATTAACTTTAATAAATAGCGTCCAGATTAAATCATTTCTCCTTCCTGTGCAAACCACTGGTAATGCATCTATACACGAACAGCAAAAAGGCAGAGTTGTGAAAAAAAAATTGTGAAGCTTTTTGAAAGATTTTTCAGTTTGTTATCTTGTTTTTTAATGTCTTGTTTTAACAAAGCAAGTATTAGATGATTTACGCTGCAGATAATCAATGTAATCAGCAGGATTGGATTTAAGTTTCCACACATTTATCCGAGTTTACTATTTCTTTTTTTCCTGCAGCCTTACGAGGCAAATGAGTGGATTATTTATGCATTCATTGCTACATTGCTATACTTCCTATATCTTCACCCTGGCAAACACAGGTGAACTAAGAATATATGTACTGAAGGCATTTGGTATAGTTTGTAATAAAATTCTATTAAACCTGCAGCGAACGGAAGAAATATTGAATTATAGGAATTTAAAGTTCCTATAGAGATATACAGGGTAAGTCAAAATGATGTACCCGATTTCATAAATTTATTTTGTGAAATATAATGAACATATCTGAATGTAATACATGTGGTAAGAAGGGTAACTCTCAAAGTTTTTTTCAGTCACATCACAAGTGGTCTATGTGAGCACCTCGCGTAACACGACACACATCAAGCCGATAGTCTATCTCCTGCCAAACCTTGTGTAGTGTGTCACGGTCAATCTCTGCAATGGCTGCTGTGATGCGGGCGCGAAGGTCACCCAATGTTGTTGGAAGTGGTGGTACGTAAACACGATCCTTTATGAAACCCCACAAAAAGAAATCACACGGGGTCAGATCGGGGGAACGAGGTGGCCAACGAATGAGAACTCGATCCTCCTGAGATGCACGGCCTATCCAGCGCTGTGGCAATGCCTCATTGAGATGATCCCGAAAGCTGCCATGGTAATCCGGAGGGGCACCATCCAATTGAAGAATGAAATCTGCACTATCCTCTTCGAGCTGTGGAAGGAGCCATTGTTGCAGCATATCAAGAAAAACATGTCCTGTCACAGTAGGTTCAAGGAAGAAAAAGGGCCCATAAATCTTTTCAGGGGAAATGGCACAAAACACATTCACCTTGGGTGAATCGCGTTGGTGTTCCACAACTGCGTGGGGATTATCAGTTCCCCAGATCCTTACGTTGTGTCTATTCACATTCCCAGAAAGGTGAAACACCGCTTCATCACTGTAACGTAACCTTTCGGCGAACCCATCCTCTTCCATTAACGTGAGAAAATCAGCTCAGAAAGACGCTCGAGCAGCATAATCAGTGTCTCTTAAG
>JAGDQP010036691.1:0-18943 GCA_022664845.1 Lepisma saccharinum | reverse complement strand
AACAAATTCATAGAGTATTCATTTTTTATTATTTAAGAGTAAGTAAAGTGTTTTATAAAAACAACTTGCACATGCTTCTTACATCTGCATGGCTGATAAGGTATTTACAAGATTTTTTGGTTTCTCATGTTTCATCCAATACTGTATTTGCAAACAGTTTCTTAATGCACAGGCATTCACCTCCACAGGGTCATGAAAAGTACACTTAGACATACCAATGTTCAAATTTAATGTTTTCAGGGCAGGACATTCCTTTTCACTTACATCATTCACAGTTTGTAAGTGAAATAGTTTTTTAATCCACTGTGCTTTTTCAAGACCTTTACAAAAGAATGTACCTTCACTTGAACACAATTGAAAAATTATTCTACGAAGATGTGAAACGCTGTATCCATTTGATGTGTGCCATTGTAAATCGTGAAAGTTTTCTGTTAACCATTGCACTTGTTTTTGATATCCTAGTCCTACTTCCGTAATTTCACATGGAAGTTTTACTAAACAGTGGAATAAAAGACTAGCATCACACGCTACAATACAGAATTCTCTCATAATAAACTCATGTGTAGAGATTTTAAATCCTTGCACATCAATAATGTACTGTTCTGAAGACACACTTACAGACTTTTCTACAGAAAATTGTTCATGAATCACATCAGGTATGAGTTGAGCAATGAATTCACTATTATGAACTAATTCTCTACAAGTTTTGAAAAAAATATTCATGGAAACACTTACATGACCCTGTCGTTTGAAAATTTCATAGTACTCCACAAACGTTTCATGGTGATTTACTTGATTCAAGAAATGTTTTGAAAGTACTTTGCCTGTATTCCACACATATATACAGTTATTATGAAGAATCTTTAACTTACACCCACTACAAGTAATTGGGTTGTCCTTTAAATATGTACGAAAAGTTTGTAATACACACGAGTCCACAACAAAAATCCCACCACAAAATACACAATAGTCTGACATTTTTTCACTTGTTCCTTTTAGAGTACTTTAGAGTCTCACTCGATCTTTTCCTTTACGATCCTTGTCATGTAACAAATCAATTACACCTTGCATATGAACTTTTACCACCTTCCAAAGTCCATATTTCATATTTCGCATAATTGTTTCATCATCACCAACATTACTCAGTTCAGGATGATCTTGCTATAAATAACATGCAGTTCTTTCTCTGTTAAAGGTTTTAAGATCAGTCTCCACACACATTTACGAAAATGTTTTTCAATTTCTTCACCTGTTACTAGTTCATTTGGCTTGATATAGCCTAAACACGCATGCCCAGTTTGGTTATTTTCCTCATTAAAACACCCTTCACAGATCGAAGCACTTTTAGGATTCCACTGTTGTAAGGCTAGGCGAATACACTTCTCATCTACCCACCTGTTCTTGCATCCACACTTGGCACTTTTCACAACTACTCGAGTCCCTCCTACTGGTTTCGCTACTGCTGCTACTGTTGCTGCTGCTTTTTCTGCTGATCCTAGTAGTGGTGGAGCTATTCCTGCCGCTGCTGCTGCCCTTGATAGTAATGATGATGATTGCTTCACTCCAGCATTATCATAACACAAGTGCTTCTTTACAGGATATTCAACTCCCTCCAACACACGCTGCTTTGTCTTTGTATTCTTCTTCTTCTTTGGAGCTAATGATGAATATACCACACTTATATCTTCATCCTCTGTCTTTGTCTTTGGCACTAACGAAGAATAGACTTCCTTAATATCCTCGTCGTCATCATCCTCCTCTTTATTAAATGAAAAAGAAGATAATAATGATGGTTCACTCTTCACTTTAGACTTTAACAAACTATATATGGTACGGTTTTTATCTTCTTCATAACTACTATCCAATAATTCCAATGTATCGTCAAGTTCCTCCACATCATCTACTCCCAACTTAACAGGACGTGCTACACCTTGCTGCTGCTCTGCCATGACTGAAGCTTCCCTCTCTTTATAATGATACATAGAACACTACTGCCCTCTATATATATAATCAAAAACTTTCACCCACGCCATGACGTCAGGTAACAAGTAATTTCCTACATCGTGTCAATGACCTTCTGACGTCAATAGACAACTGCTCGCTTGTACCCACGCCGTGACGTCAAACATCTTGTACTATCCTGCCTCCCGGACAATGACCTCGTGACGTCAAAAATCATGTTCTGACATGCTCCAGCACTACAATCTGAACATGATAACGTTGCACTCAACATTTGTCAGCATCACAGGTCAATGACCTCTGTCACGTGATGGAGATTTCCAAACCCTATCTTGGATTACGTCATCACTTTTTTTCCACTCAAAATTCATTCGTAGTCTTGTACGAACGTCCACACCACGTCATGGGGTCAACTACCTGCCACGAGGCGGTCAACAACCTACCACGTCAATTGAACTACGTGGTGGTTGCTCCTGGAAGGCAGGCAACCCGCAATTTTCTAACGAGTACGACCGTCTTCTACTATGCGAGACAATGTTGTGACCGTGGTGTCGGCCGGTCGTGTTGTTTGACTAAAAACACTGTGGAAAGGGTGGCAAGTTTGCCCCTCATAGTAAAATTTCTAGATCCGGCACTGACCTCAACGAAAGAAGCCCAAAACAACAAACTTAAGACTGTGAATCAGCGACCTGTCTGCTTTCAATTTGCTCAAAGCCTCGATGATTTCTTTTATCTTGCAATAATATGCGCAATACAGCAAACATAACGTGTTTGGCTATCTAATTTCAGGGATAAATGTATTGCTGTTTCGTCGTGATTACTTGTTTGGCGTTGCTAACTCGGATGTTAATATTGACTTCTTACATGCAAATACAACAACCAATATTAACACTGCTATATGTTAAACCATTTGCTGAAAGCTAAAAACCGAAAACTTTTATAGAAGCCATTCAGCATAGAGTAATGTGACCGATGATGGCCACCCCTAACAACTTTTCCTTACAACTCGAAAATATCTAAAGAGAAAAGAATTACGTTAGGTTGGTTTCAAACATTGGTCTATCCACTTACCATTAGAAGTTAAATAATGAACTATAGTGTAGTACTTATGAAGAACAGAGGGGAAATGTGTAAATGTTCAAAAATACCATCACAGGAATACTATACTCAATGATGGCCTAACCTGTCGCCTATGATGGACATTAAAAGAAGAATACAATTTGGAAAGAAATAGTCATATGTATGTTCGGCAACAGTGCATAATATTTAAGATATGGTAAATACAATGATATTTGTAGTCAAATATTTGAAGCTACGTTAAGTGGGGACATAGAAAAGTTGAGTTGTGCAGGTGCAAGCTGAAAAGCAGTTCTGTTAGTAGTGCATTCTACGTAAAAACTTTCATGAAAATCCTAAGGAAAGCGCTAAATGATTGTTCGTAAATTAAACTGTAACATTAACATTCCGAGTTTTTTTTATTTTAGAATCGGGTCTTAAAAGCATCCCACACTAATTTTTTTTCGTATAGATAATCTCTTTTTAAGCTAAATACAAAATTTTGCAACATTTCACTTTTTTTAAAATACCACTGTCTGTAGCCTAGACCCTATTCTACATCAAAACATTTGCCGCAAAAATATTTTGTTTTGGTCAGCACACCATACGACTGTGCGTACGTTTCATGTGCCCACAGATTACACAAAACACACTGAATCCAATCACCTGTATTCGTAGCACTTCTCTGGCAGTATTTTTTTCCACAAGACACTCAGCAATTAGAAGTATCACCCAACAACTTCAATTTCTTTCTGGCAGGAAAGGTACGAGTGATACAACTGGAAATAAATAACACCATAGATTTGTGGAGTTGTTTGTTCAACGCTGTCCGAAGTACCTTGAAGAGACGAAGGATCGCCTTTGCCTGTGGTACGCGTGAGCCTGTGATCTTCTTTAAGTTGTTTATCGCGAAGCGATTTCATTTTATCTGGAGAAACGGGATTGAATTTATGCGGTTCCACACGTTTGTTTCTTGCCATAGTTTGTGTTTTTATCAGTGGGAGAGGGGACAATGTAGGGGAGCTCACATGCTTGGTTGCTTTCACACGCGAAGGAAGAACAAGGGGTAACACCGTTTCTTGTACTTGAACACCCTTCAGCAATTTCGTGATGGGAACTAGTTACAGGAACAGCCTCAGAAAATCTGCCTTCATGTGCACTGCAATCTGGGGATGGTTTCCAGGCAGAGACCGATGTGGAAGTTAATGCGACAAAGGCATGGTCTGGAATTTTGCTTGATATCACGGATAAATTAATACACCATCTCAAAACATTGTTATGATTCTGTAAAATAAAATAACTTGACTTGATAAATATTCAAAATTGCTTTTTCCTATTTCAATATGGAACCTATCTAAATTTTTCCAAACCATTTTTCGTGTCACCTCGTATCCGCTTTTCCTACACATTTAACGTTGTATGTTTTAATTGTATGTACTTTCCCACTATTTCTTATTTTGCTTCCTTCTTCTTCTTTTGTGTGTATGTGTAACGCTTCATTTCCCCTTCTTCTTTTTAACATCTTTGATTGTTCAAGATCCAGGAACGCTTTGGAACCAATCTACATTTCGGTTGAGCAGGAGTAGCTGCACCAATTATCCCCATCTCGTGAAAAGTACCCTTTCCGTCCAAGGCTCGAATATCGTGATCTACATTATCAGCAGCATAATGTACGAACTGACTTTCTTGAATTTTGCACTCTGTACCCAATTCATTGATGTACTCCTTTCATATCACTGTACTTTACTATAGGATGAGCAAAATCCATGTTGATGCCATGAGTAAATAAAATATCGAGATCCGAAATGGTGATGCATTTGCACCGCCAAACCCAACATCTTCTCGCGGATGTGCTGCATTTCAATAATTGCATGCCCAATAGAAGCTACTTTCTTATTATGCTTCTTATCTATTACTCCCTCCAGGAATACTCTTAAAGTATCGGGTACAAACTGTAACGCTTTCTCGGTCGACGCCATGTCTTCTGTAGTTGGATATACCGAGTCTGATATTTCAATAAATTTCACATCACTTCTGATCAGTTTTGTTGCGGTTTCAATTATTCTCATTTTTCGTTTTCTTCGTTAGCTTTCTTTGCTGTATTGTTATGTTCAAGCAGGATATGGGAAGCTGTGGCTCTGAAGTTTACATTATCTTGACCTCCTAACCTGGTGATAACAACCTGATAGCCATATACATCTATCACTTTATTCTTCATGTAGATAACGGAGTATGGTGGTTCATCTGATTCACATGCTGTCAGTTCCTTCTCCATCTTCTGAACGAAATCTTTTAATGTTATCTGATCTTCATAATTTTCCTCTAAGTATTTCATCGCCTTCTTGAAACTGTTGTCTCTCTCTTCATTCTCAGGTCTGCCAGTGTGAGCTACGAGCTTCGAAGCTGGCTGAATGTTCTCAATCAAATGTTTCCTGAGAATGTATTTCAATGTTCTGAAATTCGCACAGCATTGCTTCTGGTAAATTGCATCTGCTGCTTATAAATCCTCTATTGCTAAGTTTCGGCACATCACTTCTCGACTCCACTTGTCTTGTATTGCAAATATGAAGGATGCTCTCTCGAAAGGTGTGCGTTCTTACTGCAAATACGTCTCTCTTCCCTTTCCCTCTGTGAATTTCACTTCCTGTGGAACCCCCTCGTCATAGATCGGTGGTTTACTGGAGATCAGAATTGGGCCGATGTGGATTTTGAAGAGGCGATGATATACTTCAGATTGCACCATCTCTGTCTGCATGTTACTTGCACCCGCTGTCCTTCAACTGTTCGGATATCACTTCCTCTCTGCTCACTCGCACGATTGACACCATCACTTCGTTTTTCTTGAGTGTCACAAGTTTTTCTTCACTTAAGGGTCGATGACAAAGCTCACTCACACTGGTTTGGTTCACTGTCCGCCATTATTATGGAAATTTTTATCAGTTGCAATGATGTGTCCGTGCATAAGCTGCTACGTTAATATCACATACTCTTTGTAATGACATAAAAGAAATAATGCATTAGACTATGCCATATATAAGCTTACATAAACGAAAGACAAAGACTCTAAATAGGAAAAAGAAGTACCCATTTGCAAACATTTATACGGCGCTGTCTAAAAGATTCAAACATTTAGAACATCTTTTGTATTGTTGAGGTTAAGTCATGGATGGAACAAACCGCATTGAAATAGGTAGATTAAGCGGGAAGATACAAGAATATTTGTGATAAAGGACGTATTTGAAAAATCTATGATGATGACTCACAATGGTAACCAAGAACAAACCAGATTTTGGTTAAGCTTAGTAACCCAGATTATTTTCTACTCAACGAAACAAACCACATTAAAATGGGTTTTTTAGAAAGAAAGACACAACAATTTTTGTAAAATCCGAAACACGCACTTAAAGATAATTCCAAGATGGCGGCTAAAAATGGCGACTAAGGATAAACCAGATACCAGATTTTCGTAAACTTTTTGGGACATAGTCGCCTAAAGTATATTTTTATTAAACGAAATAAATCACGTTGAAATAGGTTGATCAGTAAGCAAGACACAGATATTTTTAATTAAAAAGACATATTTTAACAACATTCCAAAATGGAGGCTCGAAATTGTGGTCAAGGACAAACAAGATTTTGGTAAATATTTTAGGCCTGATTTATTTTCTATTCAACGAAACAAACAACGTTAAAATAGGTTGATTATGAGGAAAGATACAAGGATATTTGTGATAAAAGACGCATTTAATAAAAAATACAAGATGGCGGCTCAAAATGGTGGTCGAGAATAAGCCAGATTTTGGTAAACTTTTGGTATGTTAATTAGAACATCTTGTTTTACAGAATAAAATAATAATATATTCTATTGCAATTAGTTTCGTGTAAAATCGTATAATGAGTGGACTAATATTGAGAAGAGAGAAAGAGAGATCATAGGCTACCAATTGAAATTGATCAATTTTATTTTTGTCAGAGCTTCTGTGCCTATAAATAATCTCAGGTCTCAGAATGGAAAGAATCAGTGAAAAAACATAAAGCTTTCTTGTTGAGTTTAGATTTTTTTTCTATTGAATTCAGTTCTTTAAAACAATACCATGAAACTGAACTGTGAATACCATGTGACATTGGATCTACTTTGTCGAGCATCCAAGAGGGTATTTCATTCAAATCCATGCTTTTAACATTTGGAATATAGTTTGACACGTAAGAGTTGACTACTGAATAAAACCCACAAATTATTTTTCTTTAAAGGAGGAAGCAATCGCCAAAGAAATATTTATGAATACAACATCTCAACACCTCCAAGAGATGTTTAAGCACAGGAAGAATAAAATGTAACAAAACAAGGGCTCTAATTGATCCTGATAGAAAGGAAATTCTCGTATTTCTTAACAAAAACCTATAACATTCATTTCAGCCATTAAACGTTTTTGTACGTTAAGGTCGTGATTGTATTAGTTGGTTTAATTTGGTACACATATTAAAGAGAATGAAATGATAACAGTAGTGTCTCTGATTTTAAAAAGACACCTTCTAAAATTATGAAAAAGAAAGTAGTAAACAATGCGTAAAAAAACACATATTATTTAAAATAGAATAAATTAGTAAATTCAAGGAGTTAAAGGATAGGAAATTTGTATATTTGAAGTTTACTTTGAATTATCGTAAATATTATTTATATTGTATAACACTGGTGAGGAAAGTAACGAATATCGAAGGTCAGAAAAAGTACTAAGTATCGCGAAAGTTTGATATCGACCCATCTAATATTTACCATTATTTTACAAAAATTTCTAGTAAATAAAGAAAGATTTTAAGTTTAAAAATGCTAATGTGTAGCAAGAATGAAGCAAGAATATAAGTAATAAAATAAAAGTTGTAAATAAATAAAAAAAACTAATAACTTTTGAAGGAAGAAATTCAAGAGTTAATACTGGATATTTAAAAAGTTTTATCTAGGAGAGAAAATATGATTTGTTTTGCTTATTTCAAGTTTTGGTTTAGTAGGTCCCATGATATGAAAACATGTTCATTCTTTATTTTTCCTTCGCTTTTCAAAAAATATTTTTCTTAGGGGAAAGAAACTTATAGAAGAATATAGTTAACTTTATTTAAGATAATAGTAGGTTCAAAATGTATTTTAGTGTTAATGTTAATACGTTTTTATATACTTTTATTTCCAAAAGTTAGCGCGCGCACACAAATAAATAAAATATAATGTTTATTTATTTTTGCTTTGAACAGGATGTGTCCCTGGTTGGCTTTATAAAATTTGGTCACCCAAGGTGCTTAGGGCCGTCAGTTAAAACCCTGCTCGTGCCATGTGGACTTTGTGGTGGACAAACACCTTGTGCCTGGGTTTTCTCGGAGTTCTCCCGTTTCCTCCCACTTTGTTCATAACATGGATCAGCCCATCATCATCCATCCGACCTGAGGCAAAGTTGCCTAAAGGACTTTAAATTCAAATTCCTGTTTACGTTCAGCCTGAGCCAAAGCTACATAATGGCCTTCATTAATATTTAATTCAACTGAATTCTTGTTTTCATACAAACACACAAAAATTAGAAAATACAGTACAGGACATAATCAACGAAAAGATTGAACAAATCTCGAAATGGGTTCTTTCAATCCTTTCACTAACACTAACAATTCCTGAAGAGGCAAGATCTCTGGCAAAAATAAACTCAATTATTAAGGCACCAACGGAGGAATTCCTTAATAAACACTTTAATATTATTCAGTCTGTTGAGGGACACATTTACATAGGCAATGAGGACTATCTAAAGAAAATGAAAACAATCGGTAAAAATAGGGACTCGAACCAGGAACTTAACGGGAATGGAAACTAAAACAAATATTATTAAACTAAACAAGCTTACCATCACATTCATCAATATCAATGGAATTAGGGATAAATATTATGAAGTCATACAATATGCTATGGATTATGACATCGACATTATAATAATTAACGAAACTAAATTAAAAGAAAAAATCAAACTTCCGAAATCATGTTTCAATGTCTTTAGAAAGGACAGGTCTGATTCTTCAGGGGGAGTGGCTATCTTAGTCAATGATAAGATAACAGCACAAGAAGTTGAACTACCAAAGACATATCAAGACCCAATGACCACCCCTCTTTTAATTTCTGTAACACAAAATACAGACCCATTCTTTATACTAACGCTATATTCTAGTCCTAAGATGGATATCTCAAATAGCCTGCCTTTATTTGTATATACTGAGAAATATAGAAATATTGTTTTAGCTGCGGATATCAATTGCCAGCACAGTTTGATGGGAGACCCAAGGACACATACAAATGGGACGAAATTGTTTCACTACCTTCTACAAGCATCTTTCATTAATATTAATGTCGGACCGACCAGGTTTTACAATGATACTGAGACCTCACCAGACAAAATTCTGCTCTCACCCTCCATGGCAAAGAAATTAAATAATCATCAAGTCAATAAGAATCTGACATCTGATCATGGAGATGTTACAATACAATTTGACATGCAAATATCAAAAAAATATTGCACATTGACCTATCCGAATTATCGTAAAACAGACTGGGGGAAATTTAGAGACTTTATTGACAACAAATTGAAAAATGTTCAAACAAATATCAGGACGCAGCAAGACATTGAAGATTCATATAACACCTTAGTTGAAACACTGCAGGAAGCACTCCGGAATACAGTACCTCAGACTAAATTTATTCCAAATTCTGAGCAATTACCAAAAGACATAATTTCACTGATACGTTATAAAAGACATCTTACTAGATTACATCATAGGCAGCCTAATGAACAAACGAAACACCAGATAAACGAATTACAGCGAGAAATTAAATACAAAATAATCAACTTTAGGAACCATAAAATTAATAAATTTATTACTGATCTTGATGAGAATTACAGAAAAAATCCTAAGAAGTTCTGGAACCAACTGGCTAAGAAAAGAGGCAAAAATAGAAGTCATCAGTTACCTAATAAATTGGACAATGAAGAAATACACGATAATAAGGACTTTGTTGACATCTTTCACAGGGTTTTTTTTAAAGAAAGAATAGGGATAAATCCTAACGAGAATAATGACAAATTTCAAAAAGAGGTGCAACAGACAGCAAATTCAATTAGATCTATCATAAATCACTTCCAGGACATTACGGAAATTGACAAAACAGACAATCACTACGGGGACATAAATATACTTTTAGATGAAATTTCGGAGGAAGAAATCAAAAATATTATCAAGAAAAAGAAAAACACTTCACCAGGTCCTGATAAAATTCCTTACATTGCGTTACAGAGGTCGCCACCTATAGTTTTAACAATTTTGACAGCAATTTTTAACACATCTATAAAAACCGGATATATACCACTGCCATGGAAGAGAGCCTACACAATTTTCATTCCGAAAGCAAACAAAAGTAGATTTTCCACAGCTAGCTATAGACCTATAACGCTCACTAATACAATAGCAAAAATATGTGAAACAGTTCTCTCAAAACGGATAAACTTTTACATGGAAGATTCAAATCTATTAAGAAAGAATCAGGCAGGTTTATCTACAGTTGATCAACTAATGCGCATTGTCACGGATATGCAAATTGCTATTAATAAAGGATGGAGGGGGGCAGCGGTTTTTATGGATCTCAGCTCTGCATTTGACACCGTCTGGCATGATGGTCTTCTATATGAATTTTCCTACCACCATAATTAGATGGATCACAAACTTTTTAACACATAGAACAACTAGGGTCAGATCGGGTGAAAAGTTTTCGGAAGAAATAGATATTGTAAGGGGGGTTCCACAAGGGGCAGCTTTGAGTCCTATCCTTTATTCTATTTATGTAAACGATACACCTCTGCCGGCAAATAATCGAATACAACTTGGATTGTTTGCAGATGATACTGCATATTGGACTTCTGCAAAGACAGTACGAAGGGCAAGCAGTAATTTGCAAAAGGCAGCAAACAAATTTACGCAATGGTGCAGAATGTGGAAACTTATACTAAATGAAAAGAAAACTCAGTTCGTAATTTTCTATCCAGGGGGGGAGAGGAACAAAGAAAGATAAGGAAGAAATTTCTATTACTATAAACAAAGTCAAAATTAAACCTAACAATTCGGCCATTTATTTGGGCTGTACTTTGGATAGAGATTAAATTTAAAAAAACACATTGCTATTAGACGGAAAAAGGGACTTCAGGTTTTCGCTCTCCTCAAATCTATTCTATTAGCTGATTTACCAATGAAAATCAAAATTCGAATATATTTAGCTATTTTGAGACCCATGATGGTGTACGGACATGAGCTGTTTCATTCAGGCATAAACATTGACTTGATATACAAATATGAAAGGTACTGGCTAAGGACATCAAGAAGGATGTGGAAACATGAGGCTCAAGATTTATACAAGGATGTACCAATTAAACATATGGATGAATATCTACAAGAAAGAAAGATCAAATACATAACATCCTCCATAACTAAGAAATTTGCACAACAAAATTTACAGTTTGACATGAACATTAAAATATTGAGACATCATATCACACTACAGGAGCTGATATTACACACCAAATAAATCAATTACAAAGCAACGAGAGAGGCGAAAGGAACAATTAACTAAGTGACATACACTTCATTCAAAAAGGATGCGGCGGGACAGTATGAGAAAAGGGAAAGGATGATTACACTGAAATTAATATCAACGACGGATTTCACTAAATACTTGACATTAATCACACAATTAACGATTCCCATGCCACCAAATTTCCCATACAGACTAAAGACATAAAATAGACATAATTAAAATACAACAAAGAATTGGTTTCAAAACGGAATTTATTCGTTTAAATTCGGACTAATTTAAAATTTTACTTGTCCACTTCCAGTTTGGACCACGTTAATTCAGTAAACGCACTTAATTAGTACTGTAAAAATATTGCTCAAAAGAAATAAGATAACGAGATGCAAATGGATAAATGATATAAATAACAATAGATTTAAATACTTTAGGAATTTGACCACTTCCACTCTAGACCAATTTAAATTATTATTGCCCACTTCCACTTTATACCAATACACAATAGTAATCATACTGAGATAACTTCTCCGGATGTTTGTTTGGTGCGGGGCTCGTGTCCTGCTGCGGTGTCCATTCATCCAACTAATTTAAATATATCAAACTATTTTACTATTTCAAAGGACGATAGTAGCCATTGGGCTAGAAGTCCTGTCCAGGTGGCCTTGCGGGCCCTGGACAAATTTACGTTATTGATTGTTTTCGTTCGGTTGGGCGTGTGGATGTCTTGTAGCCATGTACCGCAAAGATGGCAACTTGGCTAAATTGCGTGGCGTAGTACATTGTCTGCGTTAACAAAGTAAAAGTATTCATTTTCACATAGCTTAACAATAAACGCGATGTCAAAAAGAGATTTAATTGTTGCTCTCATCCAACAGATTGCGGTTTAAGATTTCAGGTAAAAAGGAAAACGCAGTGCAGTTCATGTTTAGTACAGAGAGAAAGTTATTTGTGAGTGCTGTTCCAAGTTTTTGTTTCATATGATAATCTTTAACTGAACAGGTGAGAAAATAGCAATTTTGAATTATTTTCTTCCTTACTCTATGCTCAGTAAACCTTTAACATAACAAGTTGAAATAAATGTGTTTGCAGTTGAAATTTATTGGCCACTTATTTCATGTTCAGGTTAATTTAAGGCAAATATCTCCAACAAAAGATGGCAGCACTATCTCCGTATATGTCTAATATATTTTTCTCGTTGCACCAAATTTCAATGCTTCTCCTACGAATTCAAGCCTAAAAACTTCAAACTTTCAGGGAAGAAATTTCGGCTTAACCAATTTAAGAGTTCTATCCGTGTCGATTTTTATTTTTTTCTTGTTCATTGTTGAAAGAGCTTTATTGTTGTTATGGATATCCAAGCCTATAAGAATGAAGCTCTTTCAACAATGAACAAGAAAGAAAATTAAAATAGCGGCACGGATAGAACTTTTAAATTGGTCATGAACTTCCTTCCCTGAAAGTTTGAACTCTCTGGGCTTGAATTTGTAGGAACAGCATTGAAATTTCGTGCAACGAGAAAATATACATTAGACATATACGGAGATAGTGCTGCCATCTTTTGTTGGAGATCTTTGCTTTACATTATTAACCTTAAGACAAATATTTGTCAGTTTAATACATGTATGGTAGAGAAAAATAAAATTCCAAGGTGGACTAAGTCAAAATAAAGCCTAAAATAATGTTTATAAGATCCTAATGATCCGCGCCCTAAACTGATCAGGCACCTATTCAGAAGTTTATTTCCGGGTGGGGCAGAGTCTTCAGGTAAGTCGAAACTGAGTCTGGGTGTGAAATTTACACAATATATATGCGCTTCATATTATACGAATTTTAAATAAAATTCTGGATTTCAGGATGTTGCGGAACCCCCTTAAGTAGTTGTGTGATCTTGATAGATCTTTTTTAAAACCCTATCTTATATTTTTCTCTCTCTAGAAATGCCTTTTGTAGGTATTTCTTTCTAGGATATTTTCTCTCTCTTTTTTTTAAAAAAATCTTTTTATTTTTCTTGATTTTTCGTTTCTCGTTTTCACGAAACTCTCTGTTAACTCTATTGGCCTCATCATACCCTCCTGAGCTTTCGACCAATCAAAAAAAAGAAAAGCCTTGGCGAGCGAACAATTTCGTTCGAAGTGTACGTGCGAATGGTACGGACGCAGGAAATTAATGACCGAGTCCATGGGTGTTGTGTATGCTGGAATGGTAGAGCTTAGTCGGGTGTAAACATCGAAAAGAAAGAAAAAAACAGTGCAGTCTCTTTCATTCTCATTCCCCTTAGCAATCCAACCCTGTAGAGTGCAGATCGTGGACTGCTTCCCAACAGTGCTCTTTACCCTTCCCCCCTCTATGCTTTTTCGTGTTACCCTCATCTACAATGGTGTTTTGTTGTGAAGACAGAATCCTCCATCCCCGTTTACCCCGTCATCAGAAAAAAAGTTTTAAAAAAATCTACAATGAGGGCTTGGAACCTGCCAAGAATATATGAGAAAAAAAGGCGTCTTTTTACGTGAAAATTTTCTTTTTCTTTCCATTTATATTGTGTTTGTTTTGGCTTCATGTATGTTAGTGTAGATGCGTGTACTGTGTAGGGGTAGGGGCGGAAGTTGATGAGATAGAGTGTATATGTTAATTTTAATTCCGATATTCTAAAACCTAAATGATTGGTTTTGAAAATAAAAGATTAAGTGAAATTTACACGTTTCACACTTACGTACGTAAGTGCATCGATAGCCTGCGTGGGAACCTAATGCTATGATGATAGATTTTGACAGTGTCATGATAACAGCTGTTCGAGATATGTTCCCTTCGTGTAAGTTGCAAGGTTGCAACCTTCACTGTAATCAGTGCTTGTGGAGAAATATACAGGAACTCGGAATGGCAACAATGTACAGAGATAATGAGGAGGTATGGCAACATGTAAGGATGATGGCAGCTTTGGCTTTCTTAAAATCTTCGGAAGTCGACGATGGCTGATAAAAAAATAATGAAGACCTCACGTAATATAGAATTACTGCAAATGTTTTATGACTACTTTGTGCAACAGTGGTTTGATAATGACACTGTTAATGACATGTGGAACTGTTATGGTCAGAAGCACAGTACCACAAATATGGAAGAAGGGTGGTACAGTAGATTAAGCCAGAAACTTACAAAATGTTTCCCAATGCTGTCGAACTCGCCACTGTTCTGAGAGAAGATGTTCTGCATTACGATACACTACAATGACGAGAGAAATTTCAAATAAATGACAATCGGAAGAAAAAAAAAATATATATCTTGATAGAAGAATTACTGAAATGCTCAGTTGTCCATTTTCCTCTTTAATACGTACATCTTTATGAGTTGATGAATTGATCCTCAAAGTATCCCGAAATAAGGGGGAGATCCATTAGATTCCAGTAAGACCTATCCGGTAGTTTGACTGAGAAAGTATAGTCACCGTATACAACAATCAAAATAACCACATGGTCCACAGAACGAGAATAATGCTACAAGAGATCAAACTACTTAATTCAGAAAAAAAACTACAAAACTTTTTAAAGACATACTTTTCTTAAACAATTCGTACTGAAAAGTAAAAAAAAAAAAATAATAATAATAATAAAATAAAATAACTTCATGCATAACTAAAAACAAAAGCATGGGGCGCGCTATCATATACAGTCACTTTATAAATTCTTGAATTGGATCTCCCTATGCTTTTCTTTTTAGTTATGTATAAAATATTTTTTTTTACTTTTCAGTACGAATTGGTTAAGTATGTATTTAAAAAGTTTTATTATTATTATTATTATTCGAGTTATTTCGGTCTTTGGAAACTTTTTCTAATCCTGATCTTGTCACCCAAATCCTAAAGTGTTCTGCAACCAGTCAAAACCCAACATCTTTGCAGGCTAGTATGTATTTTAGGATAAAGAAGTAAATATTAAAATATGCTTTTAAAATATATAAATATATTGAAATATGCAAGTAACAGTGGCATATTGTATTGTCACCCGACTTACGTCGCCATGCAAAATTTAATCATTGTATGACGTCAGAAAATTGTCACTGCGAAGATTTGCAAGATTTGAGGACACCGCGAACCATTGTGAAGTAAAGAAAAGAATGTAAAAAGTTTTTTTTTCCATCTTCCTGAAAATTTTCAAATAGTGGAGAGATCGAGGTAATCTAAGTCAGTCTTAATGATTACTGCCTAAGTAACACAATGTTAATACAATATTGGGGTACAGAACTGCAATGTCCTTTTCCAGAGGAGGGAAACGAAATTTTCTCCTATAAAGTGTTATCTTCTAATCTATTATGTAATCAACGTTATCATCTATGAAGGTTAGTTAACATGAAACCAAATTGTCAGTGCAATTTTTACAGAAGAGTGGTAACTGTGAAGTGAAGAAATTGGAAAGCTAATTTTTGACGTAATCACTAAATCTATTATTTTTTTCAGCTTAGAATGTTCTCCATAGATCGAAACAAGGGGTAATCGAAAGGCACAATGTAAAGGGAATAAGGCGGGTGGAGTTAAACCTTCGAGCCTAAATCAATGATCTTTCGCTGGGTCATTTTCACATGAACAATAAACATTAATGTGGTCGAGTTTAACTCCATTTCTGTTAATCGGAGGGGAATGTTTCATGACGAGAGTTTGGTTCAAACGCTCTAATTGCTGATAATAGTGGTCTGTTGTCACGATCTGACCTGATTTCAAAATTCAAAGTGGTTGCTAGTAATATTCCACTAAACTAAACAATGAGCAATTTTTTCTAGGTTGTTGTCTTGGCTTTGGCGTCGCAACCGGCATCTCACTTAAAGTACGTGATCTCACCTGGTACCATTAAGTACATACCATTAAGATATGCCTTTGCTGTTAAGGTAAAGAACCCAACTCTCATCTACAGTAGCAATAAGATGAAGAAATGATTCCTGTTTTCTGCCTGCTAAGCATGAAATTGCAGATGGTGGACTGAAAGTTCATGTGGAACCTTAATTCCTTGTCTATTGATCTTCCCTATCTGTTGAGTGTGTTCTTGAACATTCGACCACGATGAAGTAGCCTGTTTCGTTAATTCTTTAATGGTTTGACAGAGATCTGCTTGAACGGCCGTGTGAAAGACGTTGTTGTCGAGCTTCTCTGGTCTTCCCATTTGAGGAACGCCGCAGAAGTCGAAATTGATCGACAGAATTCGGCGTACGAACCCTGGCACTTACGAACATCTAATGAACTAGGAAAAAACTCCCATTCTTTTCATTGCTGCTCTGACAGAATTAATTCAAAATTCAACGACGAACATGACTCTCCTTGCATCGTTATAGATTTTGGGGAAGTTCTTTGATATACCCGCTGAAGTTTCTTAGACATTTACAGCTGTTCCACAAAAGTAATTTCTTTTACGTTATGGGAAGATCTTAGTTTCAATTCCAGTGTGACTTGCGCACATGTGTAGAAAAAGAAAATAGATTCTTATTGTAACCATATATGTAACAACACATACACGATACGAGTCAAAAGGCTGCTGCCATTTTAATAGCTTATTTTCGTAGAAATCGGAAATATTCTTAATGATTTGGTATTTCGATCCCTGACTGAGAAATAGAATAGTGATTTATACGTAGCGTAAGTCGTGGGTTTATTTATGTATTTGAGGTTCGTGTAACTCATTTTTGACACTCTCAACTGTTCTTATATGCTGTTTCCTGGTGGTTGGCAGCGTAGCCCAGCAGCCAACCGAGGTAATCGTGTGGTTGGAAGGGTAAGGCCAACGTCACCAAGGTTGTAGGTTCGAATCCCACCCGTGGCATGAATGTTTGTGTGTGCTTGTAACTTATTTCTAAGGGCACCATAGCTTTCAGAGAGAAAAAGAAGGTAAGGCGCCAAACTTATAGCTAGACGACCTGTGTTTAAATATCACTTCAGGATTTTATTTCTTTCTTCTACGCTCAGTATATCTGCAAAACTCAATGATGTTTGGTTTTTATTAAAGCTTTTTCGAATAATGTTTTGGAAAATTTTTCACAGTGTGGCTTTCATGTTATTCATTTTATTTGGTAAAATCAGAGAGAAAGAAAAAAAAATATCTTAAATTGAATATGTTATTCATCCATTACCTTCACATTTAACTCGCATAGAAATACATATTTCATCAAAGCTACACAATCTTCACTCATTAAAAAGCAACATTACTTTCGAGTACCCTCAATATAAAGAAACCTTGAAACTGCCCGCCTTTTCAACGTTTATTCACGGTTTGATATTCTCATTTTCCTGCTCTCTTAACGTTCAAATAGACAGACGTGAGTGCTTTTGGAAAGATATATTCCCTTTTTTTTTTAAAAAAAAACATTACTTATGAACTATATACTCGTACAACTGAACCGAAATGAAAAACCCTTGCTTGCCCCCTAGCGACGTACCTGTTAATCACAAGCAAATTGACATTTATTTTTTTTCGTAACGTCCAATAGGGTAGGCGGTTTTTGTTTTTAGATATTGGGGTTCGAGTTGTCATCTAAAGTTGTGCATTGGTACCAAATAAAGCAATGCCAAATATGGCCGTCCTAAACAATAATTATCCGGGTCCCTGGACTCCTAAAGGGCCTAGTTGTTTTTTTTGCAAAACAAGAAATAGAAATATGATACCAGTTTCCACATTTTGGGGTTCGTGTAGTTATGAAAAGTTGTGCATTAGTACGAAATGAAGCCATGTCAAATATGACCGTTTTTGGCCGTTTTTAAACTAAAATATTCGCGGGCTCCGGGGCCCGGCTAGATATATTTTGATCTTGCTGTGTTTCGACGAACGAACATAACATTCTAAAACTTTTGCATGTTACTCAAACTCAAATTTGTAAAAAATAAAAAATAAAGAAAGAAAATCGCCCCCCCCCCCTCCCGAGAAAAGTGTTAGAAAGTTGAGGTTGAGTACCGTGCAAATGTTATGTTGTGTTTGTTCGCCTTATACACAGCCGGATAAAAAAATATTTATCCGGGCCGCTAGAAAATGTTAATTTTGAAAAGGGACGAATTAATTATTTTTTTGGAAATTTGAGTTTGAGTAGCGTGCAAGAGTTGTAGAATGTTATGTTTGTTCGCCGAAACACAGCCAGATCAAAGAATATCTAGCCGGGCCCTGCATCCAGCGAAAACTTTAGTTTGAAAACGGCCAAAAACGCTTGACGGCCAAAAAGGGCCACATTTGATAGGGCTAAATTTCGTACCAATGTATAACCCGACCAGAATATGAATAGACGTGGCAAGTTTTGGAACAACCGATGAACCATGCCAAAACAATAAAGACGCACGGATGCGTTACTACCCTTCGCCTCTCG
>JAGDQP010036690.1:0-18944 GCA_022664845.1 Lepisma saccharinum | reverse complement strand
ATTACCAACTTGAACTCTCAAATAGGTTCGAAATCAAATAGGTTTTAGAAACACACGCTTTTTAGATATCACATAAATCGCCCAAGAACCGAGAGGCGCTTAACAAAAACATGTACTACTTGGCACCCCAACTTCACTCTTCAACACCAGCCCGCAGATTGATGCAGAAGAGTCTCCGAAAGAGGCCTAGCGACAGAAGCATGTACTACAAAGGACCCGCAGAGAAAGATTTCGGTTTCTTTTGGTCCTCTCTCGGATATATATATATACATGAGTCTGTATATACATATTGTTATGACGTAAATGGGCATGCATTTATGTAATGGCTGGGTGAATTTTGCACTCACGTGTGTATATCCTCCATGAACGCTATTTATTTAGTATTTTTGACAAAATAACTCTTTAATATATTTCATAGCTAATGCCATTGGAAGTGGACTAAACGTTCTTCATTATTTCAAGTATCCACAACTACAGAGAGGAGAGCTGCTCACTTTCAATCAGTCCCTACTTGCAATTAGCTGAACAAATGTCACCTTAACAATATTCATGTACGGTGTAGCAAATGTTATGCAATAATTAAATTTCATATTTGGGTGGTAATTTGTGGTTTATGATATTTTTTTTCAATACTTTTCACATCAACATATATTTTTTTCAAAGTAAAACTCGTTCATTGAAGGGTTAATTGTATCTTATTGAATAATTAGTATAAAAAATATGTTCAATTAGAGAGGGCGCTGCAACATCAATTTTATTGTACAATGAAAGGTAATTAACGAAAGCTTTCAACTCCATATAGAAGTTCTCATTATTAGATAGAATTTTGAAAGGTACTCCTCGTAGTGACTTCATTTTGCAAATAATTAAAGAACTTAAAAAAACTCTTTCAAAGCTGCAATTCTAGTGAAAACTTTGTTAAAGTTATGACTGAAAGAACTTCATTATTGTACTTAACATAAATAAGTATATGGTAATGTTATCCTTTTATTTTTGGTTGGAGTTCATTAGGTTTTCTGATCGGAGTACCTATAATTGAACTTCGTAATATAGTACTGCAAAGTAAATTGTGCCATTCCATATTGAGGTTAAGTAAAGAATTTTTCTTGCTTCATCTATCAATTTTATAAGTAGTATTAGACTCTTGTTTTCAATTTACCCATTATTTCATAAATTTTATTATTCCTAAAATTCCTTTTCACATGTAGGGTTGGTTAATCAAAATAAAATTTTTGACAATTTTGTTGTAAAATATGCATGTTAATTACTAACAAACACGCAAAAATTAGTTCAAGTATAAACAGAGCAAACTATAGATATTATGCCAGCTGTAACATAGGAATGTTACTAAAAAAATCTTTAAAATTAACCTAAATTTAAACTTTTAACGGTTAAAAATCGATAGAAACACTGCAAAACTCTATTTAAACTCTATGAAACCCAAAATCTTCGTGTCAGACCCCTCAAAAATTAGAAATTCTGTCAGAAAATCCCTGGTAAACCTAATGACAAAATATTGAAGTACGTATACTGACATCTAGCGTGAATTTGTAAAAGGAAGAAAGCTAACTAAAGGAAAAGTACCTGTGCCATGTTTAACGTCACAAGATTAAAAACAAAATTAGAAGTGGATGTCGCTGAACTCAAATCTGTTTCTCTCGATCCTCTTGGGTTGAAGTACCCGCCTGCGCTTCAGACAGACTGACAACATCAAATTAAAACCGGTATTTGTGTGTGTCCTTTAAAATGAAACACAAAAGAAAAAAAAAACATGTTTATTTTAATATTTATCAAAATGTTTTGAGTTGTCCCAATTTCGGATTTCGAAATTGAATGTGTTTTCATTACTGAATCGAACTTCAAGGCCTTTTGGAACTCCCTGGTTTGAAACTCAGTCCCAATCTTAAATCTAAAGATGCACAGTCATGGCAATATAGTGGATGGGTGCAAGATTCTCAAACTCGATATTTTCAAGTGTTTCAAGTGTACAGTCAGTAGTGTTTGTTTGTGTGTGTGCCTGTGTTTTCGTTTGACACATTTCTGGGCAATCAGCAACTCTAGTTTTGGATAACATTTGAACCTTCGGCTCGTCGGGCAATCTCATTCTATTCTACAAAGCTCTCTCTCCTCATTATGTTTCAATATTGGATAAAGACTTTTGTAAACATTATTTTGTATGGGTCAGTCTAGTAACTTTTGACTTCGGTCCGTCACGATTCGGTTTATCTACAACTAGTTAAAATCCACATACATACATGTCTCTGGCGGGATTGGAACCCGCGAGTTTCGGCTCGCTGACCTAGCACCTTAGACCACAGGTCTACCTGGTCGGCTTCAATATTGGACCCCACAAGTCTGAAAACACAGCTCATTCTTCAGCTAGGTTTTCTACTCCTTTCTGCAGGATTACCAGACGTTCTCATTTAACTTTACTTTTTTGCACTAGTAAAAAATGATTTTTAACTTTTCTGTCAACTTGGTTTCTTGATTATATACTAAGTGTCATAGTCTATAGTCTTTGTCAAAAATAGTTTCCTTCCTTTAGCCAATAAGCGTTGTTACTAATAAATGTTGTATTCTTTGTTGGAAAGCTAACTTTGGTGTGGATAACGTCATATGCAGATCAGAGGAGTAACTACTATGCGGGGGCATGACCCTTCCAATGGGGCCTTTCTCCCTAGCCTCTCAATGGGCTGAATCGACCTTCGGCCTTGTGTATTCTCTTCCGAGGGTCCCACAAAATCTTCCCTTCAGTTTCTGCAATGTGCATACTTTTGTCAACAGCGTAAAACCAGAACAGAAACGGGCCACCGAGTCATCAGGACCATGACCTCATTACGACGAGCTGACCCGCATGGAGAAGCAGAATTTTATATTATTTTCTTAATATACATTCACGACTCAACTAAGGTAGGGGCAAAGGAGGCACGTGCCCCGGGCTCTGGGTTGTTGGTGGACCAGGGTGACAGAAATTACTGGCTGTAAAGGACAAATTTCTCGTGACTGACGCCAAAAGAAATTTAATACATACCCTCCCGGCCCTGAGCTACGGCCCTTCGGTTAACGCCCCCCGTGCATTATAGTGTAGTAACTCTTAAATTGGAGAAATATGTTCAATCACTGATAGCTACAGAATTCAAAAGCCTTACTCTTAAGTCACTAAGAGGTTATGGTTACAAGAAGTATTTTGTATTCAGACTTAGAAGTAAGAGAGTGACACTACAAAACCCGACAAATATTGTACATCAATTGAAAGATTTTATTGAGTATAGTAATTTATAATGCCAAAATATTATATTGTCAAAATATATCTAGTACGAGTTATGACCGCTAGAGGGCCAGGAGGAGGCTTTTGGGATCTATCTCGTGTCCTGTGCTACTTACGGTCACCGTTGTTGATTCTATGCATTCCTCGTAGTCCAGTGAACCATATGTATCAAAACATAATTGACACCACGTATAAAGAGAAAAGTAATTGGAAAAGCATATTCTCGTACATTTTTGTACATTACAAATAACCATGAATTTAATTTAAGTAACGTATTTGTGTACAAAACTATCGTCTTTATTCTAAAAGAGTAAGTTCAAATCAAAGGAACAGCGCCATCTGTTGGCAATGACCGGTAAGAGACTGAAAGTAATATTTGATACACCTTCTAAGCAAGAGGAAAACCTAAATTCTGACTTTATTTCCAGAGGTACAATTAACAAAAGCACACCATTATAAAGATCATAAAACTCTGCATCATATTTACTTTGGGCCAATTTTTAATAAACCAAACAGTTGTCGAGATATGTAAACTTTGGTAAACTTTATTTTTATATGGGCCAGACGCCCTTTACCCATTAAAATCCACACCCATGCCCCTGTCAAGACTCGAACCCGGAACCTTCGAGTCATTGGCCTACCGCCGTAGACCGCACGGCAACCCTGCCGGCTTGTCGAGATATGTAGCTTGAAAATTTTGGGAAGGATTAGAAAAGTACTGTTTTCTGCTTTGGCTGCATATAAATTCTAAACGAAGTTTTATACGTACTAATAATTTAAATGATAATTTATTTTGTAGTTTTATCTTTAAGATGACGTCAAAAACGTTCTCGTACACGTAACCAGTAAGTAGATATAACCGTTTGCAACTTAGAAGGCAAAGATTGGGAAAGCGGGTTTTGCCCCTTTACTATGCTCTTTTAGGGGGAAAGCTCGGCTTCTGAAATGTCCATAACATGTATTTGGCCACCACACACTACAGTATAATTGAAAATAATGGTGGCATTTAATGCCATGAGTTGGTACTCAAATCCATAATTTTCGGGACTCCAATTGAGATTTGAACTAGAACAATGAATAAACTTACATTTAAAATGAACAAGATATTGCAAAATAACGAACGACAAAATCGCCTTAAGAGATGCCTGCCATGAAAATAAGAAATAAAGAGGTTGCACAGAGTGCTATAGGCTCCCGAAAGCGTGGGAAAATAAACTGTATACCTAGCTTGATATTTCCAATACCGTTAAGAGAGGAACTTAGGTGCTATGGGACCAGGAAAGATTTCAAACATGTTCTATCCAAGAATGCTAAATTATGCAATAAATGCGCAAGGATTTACCCAAAGGAATAAAGGGATTTCCAGCCATTCTGTGACAACATAGTACCTCCAAATAGGCAAGAGTAAGACGACTATCCGCATGATTAAGGATAATAGATGTAATCACCGTCATCCATCCCGGCAGTGACAGTCTTTTTTACGGATATATACATCAAATATTCATTGAAATCAATGCTCCTTAATACTGGCTGTTATGGAACCACGCGTATTATTTAAAGCCGTTTCGCAAAGGAAATCGGTTTGAGATATCGACCTGGCGCAAACGAATTATCGTTACTTCTTGAAAAGTAGTATTCGTACCATTCATGCGTATATCTACCCACCTTTACTTCAGAGAATTTCTGGGTGTTTCGATAGAGAAGGTCTCAAGTCTTTGAGGTACCATGCTGACTCTGTTCTACTGTTAATGGTATTCCAAATATAATGTTTTAAAGCTCGTTGTCCCACGCTTTCTTCAACCTAAAGCGTCGGAACGAAGCATTTGTTCACCCCCAATCATCTATGCCTTTTTCCTTAGTTTCATATCATGAATCATGTGAAGTGTTTTCGTCATTATGTTTTCTCTATAATGGTTTTAAGATTCAATCGCGTCAGTGCAGACTCGCTCCTGCCAAAGACAACGGCTAGTATCAGTGATTTCGCCCTACCACCCTCAACAAATCCTCGAGAGCACCCCAAAACTTCAAGAAATATACGGTCAAAAATCTATAGAAATTGTACCAAAAATCGAAATATTACACCTTCCCAATTTTGACTTTACACCCCCCTCCCCACAAGCTCCAATATTTGCAACATTCTATTATGTTTCTATTTTGCAGTGCTAATTCACTAAATATCACAAGTTACCTGCTACTCAGAAAAAAGTATGACAATGTTCTTTTTTCCATCATCTCGAAGATTTTAGGACAGATTATCTTCGACTGTGTGAAGCGCAGTGGCCGTGTTTCTATTCGACAATATGTGAAGGGGAAACCGAATCCCGTGGGACTTAAAGTGTTTATTCTAACGAGTTTCAAAGGAGAAATTCTAGAGTTTTTAATGTACCAAGGAAAATAATCCTTAACCGGACAAGAAAAGGACTTAGGTGTAGGAGGAGCAGCGGTTATGTCTTTGTGTTTAGATCTGAGTCCAGGGACAAAGTTATATTGTGATTAATTCTACACTACACTGCCTCTTCTCGAAAGGCTTCGTGATATTGGAATTCTCAGCACAGGGAGCATCATGAATGGTAGGCTTCCAGCAGCTGTAAAATCTAAGTTGATGACTGCTAAGGAATTGATGAACAAAGGTAGAGGAAGCAGCGACCAAATAGTCAGATCAGATGACAAAACTGCTGTCGTAAACTGGATGAACAGAAGATCAGTTCTTATGGCGTATACTGAACCGGAAGAGAGATGTACTACATGGAGCAAAAAAAGATTAGAAACATATTGAAATTTCTAGACCAGCAGTTGTTGTAGAGTACTAAAGAAAGATGGTTGGAGTCGATCCCTGTGATCGTATGATATCATTCTATAGGATGAACGGACAATCAGAGCCATATTTCATTTCACGGACTTGGCAGTCATGAAGGCATGGTTTGCATACCGAAGAGAGTGTAAGAAAACTGGTATTCCCAAAGGAAAATGAGAAACATCTTAGATTTCAAACTGTCTATTGCAAAGAGCCTGATTTATTGTGGAAGGAGCACTGAAATAGGTAAGATTAATAACGATTATATCCAAGAAACTGGATTTCAAAAGAAAAATGCGAAACAAGAACCAATTCCAGTCCCATGTTCAGCTGCAAGGTTCGAGGGTGAAGATTATCTTCCAGAAGCGATCACATTGAAGAACTATACCAGATGCAGAAGGCCAGGTTGTAAGCAATTTTCCAGAGTCCGGTGAGTAAAATGCATGGTCTTTCTATGCTTGCAAACTGATCGAAATTGTTTCTTACTGTTTCACACAAAACCGTAAATGTTTGATAAACATTATTTGTAGAAAAATTGTAAAAGCCAACAGAAATGTACACGAATTTATAAGAAAAACTATGTATGTGTATGTCTATATATGATTAAAGTCTTCAAAATTATTAATGCATTTTACATCAAGAATTCTGTAGAATTCTGCGCATGCGTGTTGACCAATCCCAACGATTTTCTTTTTCTTTTGCACTCAGTACGTCACAAGCACCAAGATAATACAGAGGATGTCATATAATTGTGCTTGCCTCATATCGTGGGCATCAGGTACAGTAATTCCGCTACACCCTTCTGTTGCTTTGTCACCCTCCAAATACTGGAGCGCATCCCCCAACTTTAAACGTTTTACGGTTAAAATAGATAGAAACCATGCAAAACGTGAGTTACACCCTCCGAACTTTTACTTTACACACGCAAAATGATAGTTCTGGTGGAATCCCTGTAAAAATATATATCTTTTCTTTTTCCTTTCGAACATAAATAACGGTTTCAAGATTAAATGACAACAGCTTTTGGCGCAATGTATACCACATTTTATTACATTTTTTTCAGTAATTATCGAACAAATATAACAGCTATCTGCTACTCAAACAAAAAGTATGACAACAAGCTCTTCTCTTTGGCGTCGTAGATTTTAGGACTGATTTATTTCCGCTACGAGAGGCATATAAACAGCTGCGTCCATCTTAGAAAAATATTATTAAAAAAATGTTTACATACTGAGGACGTCAGAGGACACTGCTGCCTCAATTTTATTCTGAAATTAAAAGAAATTGGTGGAATTTCTGAACACCTTACATTCACCCCAGGAGTTAGAAGATGTTCAGCGAGTTATTTTGCATAATGTCCTTTATTCTGCAACTTAGGTACAAGCTCCACAAAACTATCTGAGAACTGACATTCTCACGGAAAGTTTGTTAAGGGTACAGCAAAAAAGGTTCCGTTTACCTAACAAATTATAAAACGAGAATTGACTTTAGTCATTTAGAGACTCCGTTTATAAGAGTGAATGACGTAAGCTTATAAAAAAAATCAAGTTACTAAACTGCCCTGTTGATTTGTTTCTTCATTGAGAAGTTAAACAGAAGTAAATTTATTTCCTTACTGTTTTTTGGTGCTGGCCACTAGTACGAAAAGGAGTGTAAGAGTAAAACTGTGAATTTTCCCAGCGATAAAATTGGCGGTGGTTAAAGTTTGCGAATTAAGTAAAGACTTGCGAGTTTTTCGGATTATCAATGTTCAGAACGATATTGCTCAACACAAATATTTTTTTATTATTATTTAAAGCCATTTGAACTAACTGAAAAGTAAATTCATTCTTTTGTTTTGGATTGTTCTTTTGAAACAACAATCTTGTTTTTAAATACTTAGTAACTGTAAATTCAGAAAATAAAATTTGTTAATTTTCCGCTATTGTTTTGATATTTTGACAGTTTTCTTGCTTATCAAAAGCTCCTTATTTAAAACTAAAGCGAAACTAAATATTATTTCCTATTAGCTTAACCTAATGAAACGTTGAGGAGATGGTAGGTGCGCGAGAGCGTACTGATTCTTTGTTTATGTCCATCGGTTTGTTTGGTATTTGTTTAAATCAAAAGAACAGAAATATAGTTTCAACTCCGAACAAATATCGAACGGTCTGTAACGGTAGGCCATCGGCTCAAAGGGCCCGGGTTCGAGTCCCGGCATGGGTGTGGATTTTAACAGCTAAAGGTGAATCGTGATGGGCCGATGTCCAAAGCTACTAGACTGGCGCATAAAAATAAAGGTTACCAAATGTTTTATCAAGCAACATCGGCAAAACGATGTGCATGTTAATTACTAACAAACATGTCAAAATCAGTTTTTATTAAAACAGGGAAAACTAGATATTGTGCCAGCTACTCCCAAGAGGGGAGTTACCCAAAAATTCTCTAACACCTGCCAATCTTTAAAATTGTTTAATATTAAAAATAGATAGAAACATCGCAAAACTATATTAAAATTCTGTGAACTCCACAATCGTGGTTTCACACCCCTCGAAACTGGATATACAGCCAGAAAATTCGTAGCGAACCCAATTACATGATACTGAAGTACGTTTACTGAATCTAGCGTGAAGTTTTTAAGTGAAGAAAGCTGATGAAATGAAAAGGACCTGCCAGCATTTACGTCACAAGATTAGAAGCAAAGTTATTAATGAAAGTCTCTGAACTTAAATCTAAAATCAGTTTATCTCCATCCGCTTAGGTTGAGGCGTTGGTCTGCGTTATGAGCTTATTTCTCCCGGGGCGAGCATGTTTCCAACATGGCGAATGGCGTTTTTGCTCCCGTAGTTATGTGCAAAATGTTGAACAGTAAGCAAATGGTTAAGACGGGGGCGTAGCTGAAATGCAGCTCACTATTCCCCAACAGCCGTAGCGGATACGTTTCGACAGTTATTAGTCTTTATCCATTGTTGATTTTCGGTGAAGGATGTTTTTGCCTATAGTTAGTCAATTGTTAATTTACAAAGTATTCTTCAAGACCTTCAGTAACCCTCGTCTTACAAATATACAGAGAAGGAACAACTTCCTTAATGACAATACCAAAACGTAAAAGAATGAACTGGCCAAGAATGTTTGAAAATTGTGGGCCATCTTTTCCACACGATTGAGAGAAATAGCCGTATCATGCATTCTATTGCCTCATTTTCCTGATTCCTCTGCATGTGGGAAACGTACCAACAAATTTACTGTAATATTTATATATGCCAACAATTTTAAATTAGTAGAAGAGAAAACCAGTATATAATATCCAGAGCAGCGTTTGCTTCACAATCCTATCGTTAGTAAAAACAAAGTAGCACATATTCATGGATTGACTCTAGTAGCGCAGTTTTGTAAATTTCGATGAGGTTCTAATACATTAGAATTCATTGTGATTTGAACCGAACGGATAGCTGCGCGGTATAAGACCTTAGGAAAGCGACTCAAAAGTCGCGGGTTCGAATCCTGCCTGAGGCATGGATGTTTGTGGATTTTAACGAAGGTGTAAATTAGGTCAAATTGAGACGAGCCGATGTCAAAAGTTACCAGACTGGCCCATACAATAACGTTTACTAACGTTTTTCTATCATTGAGCTTTGATCTATAACAATGCATAAGTTTATATCTAGAATAAGCACATATGCACAAATGCTTCTTTTCGGCGCTATAGGCTGCCGAAAACGTGAGAAAATAAAGTGTATTGCTTGAAACTTCCAATACCATTAAGGGAACATACTAGGCGGCATGGAACCCTGAAAGGCTTCAAACTTGCTCTATTAGAATGTGTATATTCCAACAATTGTGGGTGGTAGATCATTGGCGTAGCATTCGGGAGGTCCTGGGTTCAATCCCAGAGGCTGACCATCCTGACTTAGTTTTTTCGAGGGTTTTTCCTCGGTCACACCAGACAAATGCTGGGATGACACCTTCAAAATAGGCCCTGGCCGACACCTCTAGAAATCTATTCGCTTCCCCTATCCTGACCTAAACCTTAGATGCCTAAAGGCCATAAATAAAACGTTAAATTTAATCCGAAAATTATGCAAAAAATGAACAAGTATTTACCCAAAGAAAGTAGGGGATTCCCAGTCATTCTCTGAATAAATAGTGACTCCAAATAAGCACGTGTAGGACAATTTTCTGTATGATTAAGGATGATAGACGTAACCATCGTGATCCAACCGGGCAGTGGCAGTCAACGATGGTAAAATATGAATCCCGGTTCCGTCACTGGCTCTGAAGAATAGGTGGTATAATTTACACACATTTTTTTAGAATCGGTGACAGGGATTCATATTTATTATTAACCTGTTCCCTCCCAAGAACTGAGAGAAAAAGAACCGCCCCTCTAAACCAACCTGGGTTCGCCACAGCCTGTCAAATGTTGTGGGTACAAAATGGGTATTTTGTGCCTACTGTTCAAAGGTGCAGTGTTTGTAGTGTACCTATTTTTCTTAGTTCCATGTGAGGAATCTTGTGAGTTGGTTTTGTCATTATGTTGCAACACCCTGTATAATATTTTTCCCTTTCAAAGAAGTAATTATAATGGTTTCAAGACTCAATCAGGTCAGTTCAGAGTTGCTCCATCCACAGACAACTGCTAGTACAATATTTGCCACATTATATTACGTATGACAACGTTCTCTTTTCGTCTCGAAGATTTTAGGGCTTATTATCTTCGACTGTGTGAAGCACAACAACAATTATTTGCATCCATCTTCGAAAATTATTAAGAACAACTCTCACGTAAAGAGGGCACTATTACTTCAATTTGATATAAACGTACAAGTAAGTAATAGAAACGTTAAACAATTTATAAGTCTCTGGAGAATTAGGAAGTATTTAGTTAATTGTTCTCTACAATGCACTGATTTATTAACTAAATTAAAAGATCATTGAAATAATTTGAGAACTGAAGCTTTCACGAATGGCTCATTAAGACTATGATGAAAATACCATTATAATTTGTACAAGATGGGTTCTTCTGTAGTAATTTATTTGTAATATTTTTGGGTGGAGTTCATTGGGATTCTTTATCGGAATATCCTTAACTGAACTTCATGTTCATGCGAAGTCATTTATAATAGAATGCATATTGTTCTTATTTTTGAAGACAACTTAAACATTATCCTCAGAAGGGAGTTTCACGATATGTTGTCTCTGAGATCCTAGTCAAACATAGTGCATCTGATTGAGCATGATGAGATATAGAGAATACCAAAATTTGAGGTGAGATGGACAATTGGGATGGCGCTAGGGGAGGCAAAACCTCGAATTTCACAGAAGGTAAATAAAGGATATATCCACAGTATTTCAGAATAAAGGACGGAACTTTCGGGAGGTGATTTCTGGCATCAAAGCAAATGAAAAAGGTACATTGCACATGGATGAAATTTCCCTTCGTTTTGGAGATACGGGGTTTCCAACTTTGAGTCCAAAATCGACGCCTAGTAATGGGAGGAAATGAATATTTCTCAATAAGTCAAAAAAACGAGTCATTCAATAAAAATTCCGTTTCCGGAAATTTGTTTCTAGGAACATGGTGAACATTAGAAGTGAAAACATGATGTCACCAGTTTGTCAATGTTGCCAACTAGGTATAAAGTTTACATTTTTCAAATGGCAGTTTATCATGTTATTGAATATTGTACATCGTCTAGTGATGATAAACACCATACTTAAAGCACACACCACCGTGTTGCAAACTACGGATAAGACGGAAATGTTTTCGCGATCTTATACAAACTACAGGACAATCCATCTGAAATCGTCCAGCTTGGTCAATCGATCTCTCTAAAATAAATAATAATTATGCTTATATTTTTTATAATAGAATAGTTCAAAACGGGTATTCTTTTATTTATATCCCAATCTATTAATTAATGTTCCCCACTTTTGCAGTACTTAAAAAAATGTAATATCTCCGTACTGGTTTATCATAGGACATTCAAAAAGAAACATTTTTTCTTTAAATATGCTTGATAATTTTAGTGATCTGTATGATAAGCCTAAAACGTAACTGATGTGATCAAAATCATATCCAAATGTGATTGTCACAACATAATATGTTCCTGTTTTAGGGGGCTTTTTCGTGCGGAGCGGAATGAATATCAGCGTTGATCTTTTGTACACTATTACACATCAGATTCTATTGAATGTATACAAAACATGAAGGCTGATATGCGGTTCCTTAATTTTGTATGAATGTTTGAAAATCCAAAAAGTCGTACTTTATGCGTATTGGAGGCTATATATCCCTGGTGGAATAAAATATAAAAATCTATTTTTTTTTACATATTGTACAATTATATAAGAAGAACATATGGTAGTAATTTCAACTATGATATTTGAGTCTCGACGCAGTTAAAAAATTTCAAATTGGGGATTAATAATATTTGTGTGTGCTTTGATAATATGTTTACCAAAACGCACACGAGTATTTACAAATGAATAACTCGTTCAAACTCAAATGTCAAAGTTGACATTTCTACCTTATTGTCTCATTATATAACTGTACATTTGAAAAAAACAAAAAAAAGATTTTTATATTTTGTCCCACCAGAGATAACGGGCCTTCAATACGCATAAAATACGAATTTTTGGATTTTCAAACATTCATAAAAAATTACGGAACCACAGCCTTCATATTTTGTATACATTCAATATATAATTTGATGTATAATAGTGTACAAAAGATAAAAGCTGATATTCAATGCGCTCCGTACGAAAAAGCCCCCTAAAACAGGAACTTATTCTGTTCTGACCATATTTGGATATCATTTTGATCACTTCAGTTACGTTTTAGGCTTATCATGCAGAGAAATAAAATTATGAAACATATTTAAGGAAAAAAAGTTTTCCTTTTGAATGTCTTATGATAAACCAGTACGGAGATATTACATTGTTTTGTAAACTACTGCAAAAATGGCGGCCATTAATTAATAGATTGGTATAGAAATAAAATAATACCCGTTTTGAACTATTCTAATATAAGGAATATAGGTATTACAATTATTATTATTTTATTAACCAAGCTGGACGATTTCAGATAGACTGCCCTGTAGTTTGTATCAGATCGCGACAACCTCTGTCTTATCCGTAGTTTGCAACACGGTGGTGTATGCTTTAAGTATGCTGTTTATCATCACTAGACGATGTAAAATATCTAATGACACGACGTATTGCCATTTGAAAAATGTAAACATTATACCTAGTTGGCAACACTGACAAACTGGTGACATCATGTTTTCACTCCTGATCTCCACCATGTTCCTAGAAACAAATTTCCGGAAACGGAATTTTCATTGAATGACTCGTTTTTTGACTTATTGAGAAATATTCAATTCCTCTCATTACTAGGCGTCGACTTTGGACTCAAAGTTGGAAACCCTGTATCTCTTAAACTAAGCAAAATTTCACCCATTTTCAGAGGACCCCTTTTCCCTGTTTTGTTGTCAGAAATCACCTCCCGAAAGTTCCGTTCTTTATTCTGAAATACTGTGGATATATCCTTTATTAAACTTCTGCAAAATTCGAGGTTTCTCCCTCCCCATAGTTCCACCCGCCTTGTCCATCGCAGCTTAAATTTTGGTATTCTCCATATCTCACCATCCTTTATTAGATGCGTTATACTTGATGAGGAGGATCTCAGCGACAACTATCGTTTAATATTTATTGCAACTATTAGACTGACAAATTCTCTTGAATTTTAATGAACTTTTTCTAAAGTTTCATAAATTTGATTCCGCTTCTGGAATCCATTTTCAAGTGTAGGATTATTCGAAATAAATATTATAACTTAATGTATTATAACAAAATAGATATTATAATATATTATAATATTATAATTATATATTATACATTTTAAATACTAAAATAAGCAGGTTCAAATATTTTTGGTATAAATATAACGAACACCAGAGTTTCTGGCAATGGGGATGTTACCATCTCAAATTCTCGAACACCGCATACTATAACAAATTTTACGGTAAACAAAATCGTTAGAAATGTTGTATAAGTCTATTAAAACACCCTGTGTTAACCCCTATTAATGGCTTTGCACCCTACAAACTTGTAATCCTGGATATTTTATATAAGGAGAACAAACTTTGAAAAAGTAATAACTTTATTTGATTACATACCACAAGCAAAACTTCTTGCAAAAGTAAACGGGTAAGTCTTTGGGGTTCTGGGCTGTTGCCATTTCTGTATATATTGTCTCATTTTAAATCAGAAAAGGATACATTCAATCAAAACGCGAACACGATATGTGAAGCGGTTACCCATACCTCACAAGTAGTCCTAAAGCACCAGTAATTAGGGTCAACCTACAAGTAATTGGTATAAAGCTGACTTTGGTCTCATTCTGGCGCGAAATCCTTCCAGGATTGACACATTGAAAACGTACCGCTACCTAAGTTGGAATAATGTGTAGAGAGTGGTTTGAATTTCTTGAAATCCCAATATGATTTCTACAAAATGACATTTCACAGGATAACATTATTGAGGAAAAAACTAAAACTCCCACAAAAAGACTTCCTTTCCTATAGCATTCCAGACATGTTCTTTAGAATTGGGGTCCGAAGAGCACGTGGGTACACCATACGCTCGATACCTGTCTCCTGAAGCATGGAACTAAACTGAGCTCGGTGATGACGACCATGGAAATGACAGAACCAATTGCTGCAGCTATAGGGACAACTTGAGGTCTGAGGATCTCAACTCTGTACCGCATGGTTGCCAGGCTACCATTCTGAATGGCAAGTAGGTCGGTACGTCGTCCAATGGAGGCGTACAGTATACATGCACCGTCACCAGATTATGATTTTGCACTCACCACCTACGTTAAATGTTTGTTAATGCTGCGATGAACTTGTGAGCTGCGTAAGCCATAGAGTTAGTTAATGTTTCCGTCAGATCAATGTTCGCCCAATTTTTGCCTCCCGAATGAAGTGCAACTCATCAGAGAACGCCATCGAACACCACACTGCAGCCACTCCACTCGCGATGTGGCTCACCTCAGTTTCTACGAGCCCTGCAATATCGTGCCCTCAATTTGGCACACACTAACGGCCTCCGCGCATAGAGACCACATCCATGTCCGGAAAGTTTAGGTGGACACGTTGCTTCCTGTTGCTGTCAGCAGTGCACGTTGTGTGCCTGATGCATTTTGGCGCATATTCCGAACTACCGTTAGCACCATGTACAGGTCATCCCGCGTCTTTGTAGATCGTGAGTAGTCCTGTCCTGACCATCACAAAATATTTTCAGTTTGTTGAAACTGTTTCCACAGACTGAAAAGTACACTGGACGACACTTCAACTGATTCTGCAATGACCAACTGTGGTTGCCTTCCTTTCAGCGTGCCTACACTTCTACAAGTCATAGATTATGTTGAGGCGTTCTTCCTGTTCAACACTTCCATACACTGGCACACAAGTACTCTCCGTCTATTGTGGGCATACTACTGGACTTCTTAGTAGACGTTATAGTTTTGCGTCTCAAGTTATGAGACGCATTGCCTCCTTATGCCATCCATGCCTCTACTGTAGCAATAATATAGAGCGGATCTGTTGTGTCTCTTACGGAAGAGCTACTGGCTTCCATATGCAGCACTGTATCTTTAGTTTTCAATGTCCGTTTTCCTGTTTGTACTATGTACACCTAATCTTTATGACAACTGTAATTTTTTATACCGGCCTAAGTGACTGCTTTAGAAGACTGAAATGAAAATCTTGAAAGGTAACAAGATATAAAGTCTAGACAAAAAGCATACCGTTCAGCAACTTGTTTTACCATAACTCTCAATATTCAATATTTAGGCCCGAAGTTTTTTTAGTCTTATGAGCAAAATCTAAGGCGCCGTTTAGTTCGTATAAAAAGATTTTTTTAAATTTCAATAAAAGTTGTGAATACCACTAAAGCACCAAAATATTTTTTTCTTTTTAATATATTTTAAAACATAAAATACTATAAATTAATTTGTGTGCTTTTAGTCTTTGAGAGCTTTATTATGTACTTTCAGCTATCAACATGCACGGCAGTGCATGAGCCAAGTTCTTCACGTCAGAAAACGTTAGCACTGCCAGAAGCATGTTATACAGGAACAAGAGTTTATGGCAAAATCGACGATTTGGGGGCAACGTAAGAAAAAAGATGTTAAAGATAGGAATATGAGCTTTTGCCGTTGAGGAGTTATGGTAAATATGTGCAGATGTACAAAATGTCATATTCGTATCTCAAACTATGTTCTAGTTGTGGACCCCTGAAATTGCACATTTTAGGCTAACTGACTCACTCACTCACTCACTCACTCACTCACTGACTGACTCACTCATCATATTGTTTAGGGTGTTTGGAGTAAGCTAGAAACATGAAATTTGGTATGAAGGTAGAGGATGATAAGTAAATAAAGGAAAAATTCCGACATTTTGAAAAGGTCGCCATCTTGGATTCAAAATGGCCGCCAAACCTAAAATTTCAAAGAATACACAGCCTAAACGACTAAAGATAGAACAGTGAAATTTGGTATGAAACTACATCATTGATAGCAAATTAAGAAAACTTTTTAAAAATTTGAAAAAGTCGCCATTTTGGATACAAAATGGCCGCCAAACCTAAAATTTTAAAAAATACACAGCCTAAACGGCTGCCGCTAGAATAATGAAATTTAGTTTGACTGTACAACATTATTAGTAGATTATGAAAATATTACAAAATACCTCTAAAGACGCCATCTTGGATCCAAAATGGCGGGCGTCATAAATCCATTTTCCAACTGCTTCAGCCAGAGATACGAAATTTGGCATAATGATGTATTATCAAGAGTAATTTAGGAAAAGATAACAACGTTTTAAAAAAGTCACCATCTTTGATTCAAAATGGCAGCTGAAATACCATTTTTCACATCGTTCGAGATAGAGAAATGGAATTTGGTATGACAGTGTATCATCACGAGTATGTCACGAAAATATAAGAAAACGTTAAAAATGTGTCCATCTTTTATCCAAAATGCCCGCCTAAGCCCCACTTTATAACGACTGAAGCTAGAGAAACGAAATTTGGTATGAAGGTGTACCATTACGAGTAGGTTAGAATAAATTCGGCGCGTCTCCCCTACTAGGTTACAGTTCCCAGCTGGAGCCTGATTGCAATAAAGGGGTGCGCCCCAGCGAGGCCATCTTGGAATTCTGGGGGCAGCGCCCCAATGAGGCGAAGCGAGTATATACACTACACAAGTGTAAAAAGCTGCGAAATACGAGCAAAAGCACCAGGGGTGCAAACTGTCCAGTCAACTCCTTCAACCTTAAAAAGTGGTGAAATGGAATATGGATGAGCCTAGTTCCTCGTGCCAACTTCCAATACTCCTGCGTGTCCCACCAAGTTTTACTCGTCATAAACGTTAGCATTGCCAGGAGCATGTTATACAGGCAGAATGTGGACGTTTCCCCATTCGGACACAGCGCTCTGGAGTATGAGGGGATATCTGCATCATGTGGCGCAGTGCACTGCAGATTCTGGTTGTGATAAAAAGACGCAGTTCCTCCAAACTCCTCAAGTTCGATGCGCGGCCTGCCGTGGGATTCTTGGCGCAGCGACGCGAGCGAATCGAGGGGAGTATCAACACGTACGGCAGTGCATGCAGCCGAGTTCCACGTGTCACAAAACGTCAGCATGTTATACAGGAAGAAGAGTTTATTGCGAAATCAGCGATTTTGAGGTTCTGTAAGAAAAAAGATGTTAAAAATTGAAATATGAAATTTCGAAGTATGACGGTATATCATCACTAGTAGATTACAAAATATCTGCAAAGACATCATTTTGAATCCAAAATGGCTGACTTCATAATCCATTTTCCAGACCGTTTGAACTAGAGATACGAAATTTGGCATAAAGGTGTATTAACAAGAGTAGTTTAGGAATAATTTACATTTTTGAAAAAGTTGTTAACTTGGATCAAAATGGCCGCACAAAAACTTTTTCCACACCATTCGAGCTATAGAAACGAAATTTGGTATGAAGGTGTACCATCACAAGTAGGTAACGGCAGTGTAAGAAAACTTCTTAAAAATCGCTTTCTTTAATTCAACATAGCCGCCCAAATACCATTTTCCAAACCACTGAAGCTAGAGAAACGAAATTTGGTATGAAGGTGTACCATCACGAAAATGTTTCAATAAATGGATCAAACCACCGCTATGAGGGTGCAGCCCCCGAGGCGATATGGGAAAAGGTCTGCACAGCATGGGGCGCTGTCCCCAGAAAGTCTGATCACAATAAAGGGGGCGTAACCCTAAAAATTTGAAGTTGGGGCGCACACGGAATTCTGGGGCAGCACACCCAGCGAGGCGAACCTAGTATATATATACAGTATACACGTATAAAAAGCTGTGAAATCCGAGCAAAACATCAGGTGATGTTCGAGCCTTAGGGTTGGTGGTGGTGGATTTTAGGGCCGCCAGCAGGAAGCAAATTTGCTGTATCATCACAAGTAGGTTACAATAAATATGGCAAAGCTTCCCTATGTTTCAATAAATATTTCATTCCCACGGGTGGTGGGTATGGGAAAAAATCTGCAACATGGAAGCACAGTGTCCTGGAGAGTGGTTACGATAAAGGGGCGTAAGTACCCAAAAACTCGAAGTTAAGGCCGCAGCCAGCTACGGGGGGCGAGGACCTAAACGAGGCCGAGAGAGCGAGTATATATATTATACACCTACAAAAAGCTGTGAAATCCGAACATAAACACCAGAGGTGCAAAAAGTGGAGCCAAGTTCTTTAGCCCTAAAAAGGTGTGAAATGGGAGACGGATGAGCCAAGTTCCTTGGTGACAGCATGTAACAGGAACAAAGGAACTTGGCGCGA
>JAGDQP010036689.1:0-18944 GCA_022664845.1 Lepisma saccharinum | reverse complement strand
GAACATAAATTACGTGTGTTTGAAAATAAGGTTTTGAAAAAGATATTTGGGTCGGAACGGGACGAGATGACTGGAGAGTGGATGAGACTACAAAATTAAGATCTCCACCGACTCTACGATTCACCAGATGTTGTAAAAATAATGAAATCGCGACGACTAAGGTTGCAGGCAATGTAGCTCGGATGGGGGAAAAACGAAGATTTTATTCTATCGTGGTTGGAAGGACGGATGGAAGGAGGCCATTGGGAAGACCGAGACGTCGTTGGGAGGACAATATTAGAAGAGATCGTTGAGAAGTAGGTGTTCGTGATGAAAACTGGCTTGATATTGCCCAGGATAGAATTCAATGGCGAACGTTTTTTACTGTGGCGATGAACTTGCGAGTTCCATAAGCCGTAGAGTTAGTTATTTAGTTAAATTTCATTTGTGTCTTTTAGGAAACAATAGCTCGGACCGAGGCTCTTGTAACAGGTTCAGAAAAGAATAGGTACATACGTAATAGTTACTGGAAAAGGCACATGATCTTGAATATCGGAAGTACTGGTAATTTGTTGTAGCTGAAAATATCATTATTTGTTACGTAAGTGATGGTTTTATAAATAATTGAAAAGTAGAATATGTTCACCATCATGGTGGTAAAACAATCTTGTGTAGGTGAGTATTGCTGAAAGAATATTATGATAACATTTTTTGGTAAAGATTTGAAATATGCAGTTCAGTATTTTGACTAATTGTTTGGAGTAGCAAGGTTTCTAAGCTGGTTCTTATATTGATTTTAAAAGTACGTATGGCTTTGATTCATGGTTAAACTTGTGTGTGATCATTGAAGATGCTAGATTGAGGTCCTGGATATTAATTTTTGCTTTATAGATTATATTACAGTAGTAATGTGTTAGTAGCAGCGAGCAAAATGTTGAAGATAATAACATAATTTTTATATGAACGGTTCTAATAGTCAATATTTAATATAATTTTGAGTCTGGTTATAAATTGAATTGTACTCAACTTTTTCCTACAGTTTCCATGTAGATTAAGGAAGGAAATGAGTAATATTTACTTTTATAAAAGTTATACGTACGTAGTACATCCCGATTCTATCAATGATGCAAGGCATATTTATGGAGATGTAATACTGAATTACATCGATTTAGATTATTTTAAGTTTACACTTACATTCATGGAAAATACCTGAGGAAAATATTGAACGTCCGATAAGTTACACCGTATAGCCATATTGACACTTATTCGATACAAACTTAAATAAGAATGTTCAGACAGTTTTCAACTTTTAGATGTTTAAAAAATTGTCACTGGTCATTTCCAGTACATTTTATCGTAGTCCGATTCCCACGTGGGCTACTCTAAATCAGTGGTTCTCAACCGATGTTTCGCGGCACACTACTGTGGCCGCGATATTTGCTAGGTGGGTCATGAGACTTAGTGATTTTGATGATAAGGGTAGTTCAAATATTTTCACTTAATATTTATTTTGAAAAAGGAGCAAGGAAAACATATTCATGAACTTAAGACATATTTATTTACAGGGAAATTATAAACCAAGTCTCCCACATTGTTGCTAACTCGTACATTAGTGTGCCGCAGACAAAAGAAGGTTGAAAATCGCTGTTCTAAACTAACCGCTGTATTCAGATGAGATCGTTTCTTGTTTCTGTATTATAGTATCATGAGTTTTAAGAAGTGTGGTTAATTGTGGATATTTTACGTCCAGGACCAAATTTTTCAAAACAATGTTGAAAATAGAATCTATTGTAGATCTTGATGCGAATTCTTTGTGTCAAAAAAAAAATGTACGATATGTGGGTAGTTTCCATGACGAACTGTAATTGCTATTCTGAATACCTGAGGAAACCCCTGTTCTAGATAGATAGTACAACCAGTCGAAGTAAACTATCAAGAAAAATGAGGTGAACGCAGAAGCTAACAATTTCGCGTTTTAGAAAAAAAAAGTGAGCAGAAAGTCAATAAAACCAAGTCAGCCTAGATGGTGCATTGAATGTATTTTTAACAAAATATACTGTTATCACTTTTTGTAGATTTTTACAAGTTGCTGTGTTGGACGTGCCTGTTCCTGCGATTGGCGAAACGTTCAATAGTCACTAAGATAGTAGTTCTTGCTGAACAATTTCTTGAGTGTGGCAGTGGGCAGCAGACTCATGTTAGCAGTATGGCAGAAGACATCTCATTGATTGCCTATTTTGCAAAGTAAGAAAAGTAATATCGGTCATGTTGTTTAGAAATAAGTTCAAAACTATAATGAAAAGACTCTATTGCGAAATGTTAAGACAATACTGATAGTTCAATTCAGTAAATGAGATTCCTTTAGTGTGTTTGTTTCTGCATATGATAGAATGTGGAATGAAGACCATTGCAGACATCTCAGATTGGCATACATATACGTACTTGCAGTCTAGGGAAAGTTGGTATTCATTATTCCTTTTCTCTTCCTGTCGGTAGTATTCGGTTGTCACTGCGCCAGCTTCTCTGTTGATAGAAGAAGGGGGTCTCCCGAAGGAAATAGCTTGAAAGTGTTTTCGGAAGGTTCATTTCCAAAACTGAGAGAGTAAAACGTACTCAAATGATCCATTCGCTTCCATGAGGTTTTATGTTTCCCAGCGGATACACGTGATCGAATGACCAATCGAACCCAAATCATTCTTCTCCGCGAACAGTTTTCCTTTTCCCTTCTCAGCCCACTTCTATAGTATCTCTCTCTCTCTCACGTAGACTCCTACCAACAATCTATCTTCATGTCTCTCTCTCTTATTCGTCTCCACTTCACAACATTATGCGAATTTTATTGCAAGTTTTTCTTTCCTATTTTATTCTGCTTGGTTCCTTTTTTTTTATTTTCCTTTCACGTACCTAGAGAGCGAGATGGCAAGCAATCTAGTAAAGTCGTTCTGTTTGCTTCTAAAGAGTGATTTCGCTGACAATTCCAAGCTTATCTCCATGGCTGATGTAATCATTAGGTGGCACCACCATCGCTAATTTCCTGACTTTTATATCTGATGATTTTTAGTATCGTATCCAAAATGACCGTTCTTTTTCACATCTTGAAACGTAAAAAACGGAAGAGAATTACCCATCACAGAAGCGGAAATTGAAGTATATCAAGTAGATTGAATTCCCATTTCTTATTTTTTACTTTTATTACAAAGTAGTAACATTCGTTTAGTGGTTTCTATGGACATTTCTTAAATGGCTTCTTACGTTCCGTCGACAATGGTACACTGTAAAAATTATAACACTTTCTCAACACAACTTTGCTAAAATTCCCTTTATTTTGTGTTGAAAAAAATGTAAGCAATGTGAGCTTATCATGTCTTTGTCAAGGCGAGTTTTAAACGCTTGGTGCACACGTTATATTTCAGAATTATTATTTCAGAAAGATTTCAGGGTTACACTAGGCACGGGTTTACAAATGGGCCAAAATTGCGGATACAATTATTACTACTACTAGGCATTATGGGAGATTAACACTGGTTGGAAACTGCTTGTGGTGGTACAGTCTTTTGAAAAAAAAATACTTTTATTTAGCCGCGTGACCTCTAAATTCGGAAGAAATAGATGTAACATTACCTTTTAAATATAAATAAACAGTGGTGTGAAAAAGTTAAATGTAATTATGTTGCATCTAAATATGAATCTGTAATTTTAAACGTAAAATCCAAGGAATCTTATTGAATTAAGTCACTCACGTTTATATGTAACATCTTTACATATACGGTTACATTTAAAATTTAATAAGTAATGTTGGGTCATGTTTATATTTCACTTGGTTACACATACAATCAACCTGCAGCCATCTTGCTCTTATTTTAGCAGAAATAGGAAATATTCTTAATCAACTATGATTCCTATCCCTAATTGACAAATCGAGGAGTAATCATTAACCTATAGGGAGAGATATACCGGCATATAATGTACTATTTTGTTGTGTTGATTTCTTCGGCTGGCAGTTTGGTCTGTTCGGTAAGGCTAACTAACCAATCAGCATTCGAATCCCACTTGAGTTTTTCACTCCCAGCATCCCACGAAAATTGGATTATCTGCTTTATATCAGTCAGGTTAGTAGAAGTTTCCATGTAACTAAATTGCCTGCCTTTTTCATGAATATATACTAATATTTTAAACAGTGATACTAAAAGTAATTGTTTCATACCTAAAATGATTTTGGAACGTTTGATAAAATATACCATCACAACAGTTTTACATTTATTTAAACGTAAGAAAAACGCTTTTTTAACGTTAATTTAAACGTCACAGTTTTTAAAGTATAGTCACGGTGATTACATGATAACAGAGAGGGTGACAAAATACTGTTGGACATTACAGAGTTTGCCACAAATGCGCCACAGCCAAAACAGTGTTAAACAGAAGCCTGAGAGCGGAAGAAACTGCTAATCTCTATCGATCATTTCCAGCCTACACCAATGTGGACCAAGTTTTCTGTTCTAACTCAATAGTTTTATGCGTATTAGGCTGTGTCCCCGTTTTTGGGCTTCAGCAGTAAGCAATATAGAACCGCTCTGTCCATCCATCTGACTGTTCGACAACTCAGGAACTACTAGAGCCAAGAAAATGGCTGAAGTGTCGTTGGAAAGGCCAGAACGAGTTCAAACCCGTATCATTAATCCGTATCTTACAGGCAGGTCCGGAAATACGGGAAGGGGCAATTTTCAACTCAGTAATTACTAGGGTTATGAAGGTGTCTGAGGTGTCGTTGGAAAGGACTCGCCAAGATGAGTTCAAACCCGTATAAATAATCCATGTCACAGGGGCGGCCCCTAAATACGGAGGCAATCTTTAACTTAGGAACTACTAGGGCTAGGAAAGGTATCGGCGAGGCGAGTTCAAACCAGGATCACAGGGGCGGGTCCCAAGAAAGAGGAAAGACAATTTTCAACAAACAACTACTAGGACTATTAGAGTGTTTGAGATATAGTTGAAAAACTCCTTAGTATTTCCATTTGAACGGAGGTGCCAAAATTTACTATTCTTAGGGGGCCTTGAACGCTAAATCCGGGCCTCGGTTCCTCATTTTGAAACATTTTGTTTACACCTTTTAAATAAGGCTAAATATTTTAAGACATTTGTTGTTAAACTCTCACTCGCTCGTTTCTGTATGGAATTCATTTAATATACAAGTAGTAAAATTATACAGTAATTGGAGTGAACAGAGGGGGTTGTCGCGCTGCCCAGTTAATATTTTGATTACATAAATATACGAAATGTCGTAAAGTTCTTGCATCGAGAAAATTGAATCTCTTCACTATTTTTTTAAAGAAATAAAAATTGAAGCATGTAATTATTATTAATTTTAAATAACAGTTAACATTCGCAATGCACTAGGTACCCATGAGATCATTTTCATTGCGTTACTATGACGACTGATATAAACAATGATATGTTTTACAAGCATAGTTAAGTCTTTAAGATTCAGAACTATGGATCAAAATATTAGTTTGTTTTGAAGTGTATTCAATCTATTGGCATTGTTTAAGATGGATTGTTTTAAAAAATGAAAGTAGACATTTTGGTTGTTAATGGTTTTATAAAGAATAACATTGCCTGGAAGATTAGAATACAGATAATTTACAGGTAAATCTAGAGGATGAAAAGCAATGTTGATTAATATTCCAAAATGCAGAAATCATATGAGAAATATGATGAAAAGCTGTCTAGACTATGAGGCAATATATATGATTTCTTCTATTCATGAAATCTTGTTGCTTTTGCATTATTAAATATGATTTGCGATCGACCTCTTTGAGTATTAAGGATTTATATTGTGATGAACATTAACTTTACAAAATGGGATTTACTTTAGTAGTCCTCATCGGCCAGACAACTAAACCGTACTGAGACAGATATCGTTTAGCATATCTCCTAAATTTCAATTTAATAACGAGTTTCCTGAAGAATACTAACATAACGTCATTTGGTACGTAGATTCCCGTTTATTAAAACTGGCGACGAGGATGGGATTGGAGGAGTTTATTAACGACAACACAAAACTTGTCCAAACAGACGAGCTGCTGACGTGGGAGATGTAAGGATATCACTAAAGTAAAACCTTTAAATATTTTTAGAAGTGTTGACTATTTAGGTGACGAGCCAAGACTAAGCGAAACAATTGCGAAGGTTGAATTCGCAAAATTATTCTTTCTTTATACAAGGTAAGTAAATAGGCTACAAACTGACGAGGGATAACATAAAATAACCTTCAATATTTTCAAAATGTGTCACCAGGGTATCAGCACACACATACTTTGTAGTGAGTAGCGCCAGCGATCATTGAGCAGTGTTCTCAGGTGGAGGAAAATTTCCCGGAAAACTAGAAAATCTGATCCCAAAAAAGGTGAAAGGAAAAATAATTCGGGAAATTCTGTTGCATCTTTTTGGTACATTTTTTTTTAATTTCCACTAAATTTAAAAGAAACCTTAGAAACCGTTTTTTTTTTTTTTTTTTTACAAAAAACGGGATTTTTTTTTTTTCAGTATTTTGAGGGAAATATTGCGATGGGAGCCTGACAACACTGTCATTGAGAGCGTGTCAGTGCAGTTTGACAATGTTTCTATCGTGCTGGAGGAATATTCATTAGAAGATCAGCGGTCAGTGGAGCTTTTTTGTGGACGAAAAGTCTCCCTGCCGAGAACATTCACAAGAAAATGCGTCGTGTGTACGGGGAGAAATGATTTTCACTTGTTTCATCCGTTCGAAGCTCGCCTTGTCGATAAACGTTTGGCGGTTCAACAGAAGGTCCGTGGGTGAAGGTCCTGTACCTATGCAACAGGTACTGGGACGTTCGTACACCACCGGGATAAGTATCCCATTGAAGATGGTGGTTATGAGGAGAATTAAACTGGTTGTCGCATAAGTATTTAATGTAATTTTATTTCTGTAGCTATTTGTAACCTATTTACTTATTTTCCCTCGTATATAGTTTCAAAATGTGTTTCCATGGTGAAATATGTGTGTCTGCATTATATGTTTGGACAGCAAGCCTTGAGTCAAGTATGTGCACTCAAATTCGCATAGTAGACGAGAAATGTGAGTCGACTAATGTTTATAATCACTGTTCGTCCGTGTGTAGAGAATAATTTTGAATTCCTCTGGTGTTTTGTTCTTAATGCCCAAATGCAGTGAGCACATGGTCATTCTTATTGAGACTTCAGTTTTAATTTTGTCCTTTTTAAAAGAAAACAATAAAGTAATAAGCATGACACTCACATAAAAGCTTCTTTGCACACTAAAGTAAAACCCAAATGGCAATTATGAAGAAACTATCTATTGTCCTAAACAGCTGCTTTTATATGCTATGACTTCCACCCCCCGATGTTTTTACCTTGCCTCTTTTTTCTTTATTTGCTTTTGCAATTTCTAATTAGTTCATTTCATTAGTCACTTTCCACTTTCCCCACTTTGCTTGCACACTGTTGGCTTTAATTAAGGTAGAATGGAAGGGAAGATAATATTTTGCGTTAAGTGCAGCTTTATTCCGCTGCTCCCTTTTTTTTATGCAGGGCCTTTTAACTTTTTTTCCTTCCCTTTTTTTTTTTTTGGAAGAAGCACGTGGTTATCGAACGTGGTTGTTACATACACTTCTTGTTGCATTGTATTTCTCATAATCCACATCTTTCTTAATTAAATGGTAAATTAAGTACCGTAAAAAAATTACCCCGCCTCCTCCTCCTTAAAGTGTAGAGAATGCTCGAGGGCGAGAAAATAGTGTTTACAGTTCGCTTATAACTGTAACCCACTTCCAAACAAAGAATATTCTAAACCCAGTCTGTATTAGCTGCTTCTTCAGTGTACGCTTCTTTAATGGATGTACTTATTTTGGTGTTTCTTTCTTTATTGGGATTTGTGTAGGGCGTTCCCCTGGTTGTTCCGTTGAATAGTATATTAAAGATGCATACAGAGACAAAAAGGTAGAGAGAATAAAATGTTATTATCCTAACAAGTTGAGAGAGATAAAAACCAACTGATATATAACAGTGCGAATGTTGCTCATCATCAAACCTGATTTCACGAAAGAGTCGATCAGCGCTCTTTGAAAAATCACTGAAAGTAATAAAATATAAAAATATTTACAACATGAAACCGCTTTCGAAGAACATAATGAATGAAGAAGTTAAGAAGAATTCTGCAGGTGTATAATATGTTTCTAAGACGCCAGATGGAAACCCTTGTCGTAGTCTGGTTGCACCCTCTGTTGAGATTTCTCGGAACTTTTCCAAATATAGTGAGCGGCAAAGCAGATAGTGTTGCTGTATCAAGATAGAATTTTTCTTTTTCATTTGAACCTGAAGTTTGTAAAACATATTCCAAATTTCTTCTTGTCTCTGTGCTTTGTTTCTCATTCATTCTTTGGAATATGACTCTTGAATTTAATTTCTATAATTCTAGAAGCCGCAAGACACAGATATCGAACGTGTTGTTTCATTCTAACCTTTCCCTTTCCAAACTAAGAAAAGTTTAATGTCTTACAATATTTTTTAAATGGGCGGAAAATTGTTACAGCTTGAAAAACGTACAAAAATAGCCTGCTGATAGGTTCAACTATGGAAGAAAGTTTCACACGTGTATATAAGTAACTTTTCTTATTGCAAAGATAAATATATGGAAATATCGTATATATTTATTGACTTGCAGAGATATGCAAAGTACCATGGTGTACTTTTGTGGAAAATTTTGTCCTGATGTTTAGCTGATGAATGATAAAATTTGAAAATATCATTTTTCGTTTACAAAAAATATAAGTCCAAACATTTCACGAGTTTACTCTTTTCATCCCGGAGAGAGATTTTTGTAACCTAATGAGAACTGTTAATCTCAGTTTTAATTTTCGCTCATAGTTGTTGCACCAAGGGGGTCACATCTATAAAAATTTGGGAAATAATATTTAAGAATATGTGTCAACTTATCTGCATGAATACCAGTGGCGACCGGTGGTTGTCTCCACTGGGTATTGCACTCAGGCCTGCCGCCAGCCACAAAGAGTAGGTGGCCACGAAAAATTTAGAGAAGGGTTTGGGCTTACGAAACATGCATGAAATTAAATATTTGTATTGGGGCAAGGAAAATCCTGGCTGCCGGCCTGGACTTTCACCATGTGAGATGATTGGCTAGCTAATCAGTCACAATCAATGAATGTAGAGTTAAATTATGTAACGTATACACAAAAGGGACGTTTGTCAATTAGTTTTGATTTTGAGAAAACTTATAAAAATGTCGTAGCTATAATATTGGGGATAGAATTTGATAGTTTGTCACAATTTTTCGTGGCTAGAAATTTGTGTGACTTTTATTGGTATTCTTAATATCAGTTTTACAAGTTTTGAAGATTCACTAAACGCTTTCTCCAAGCTATTTTGAACTATAAAGTCTAACAAGCCCACACTCCTGACATTGATCGAAATTCTTCTGCCGAGTGGATTGAAGACAGTTCGTGACGACAGAGCTTTCCTTTGTCAAGAAATGTGTAAATTGAACATATCTCCACAGTTTGTTTTGGAAACTTCCAAAAGTAACGGAAATTTCTCTGGAATAAATAGCGTGACTGCCATAACGTGCCATGTGAATGTAAAGCGGGATTTAGTTTCGCTAATAATGACATTGCATACTTCCTTTTCTTCCGTTACCCATTCCATTCTCTCACTCTTTCTCCTTTTCGACACCGTGTTTGTATTGTCTGTTGTTTCACTCGAATCATCAAGCTGGTCTGTTATACATCTAATATTTGTTTCAAAGTGCCTTTCGTGCCAAGGAAGGGTCAATTTCTCGATTTTGAAGTTGATTAAACAAAATTTCCACAAGAGGCATTATTTTACTTTAAAAAAAAGAAGAAAGCCAGAAATTAAAATGATGGCTAATAAGTGTTTTCATGAGTACTTCAGCCCGATGGCTTGTATTTGAATTTTTCTCTTCCTCCATCTTCACTATCTTATTCATGCATTGAATAATATCCTTTTTATGTTCAAAGACAGTATTTGCGCTTCTGGACAGGAAGTTCCAACAACGAATATTACTGTCTCGGGGTAACCGTTTCTTAACGTGTGAATTTAAAACTGCAATTCGCTGTGGACTACCAGATAAAAATACACACAACTTGCAAATTTGAGGAAAAAAATATTAAATTTCTATTTATAGAAGTAGCTTTGCTCATAAATAGATTTACTTGATATGCGAAACAATGTATATGTACACAGCACTTGAAATAGGACGTTACAATGCAATAGCTTTAAAATTATTATTTCGCGATTAAAGTAACATGAGTCGCCCGCAATCATCTCTGTCTAAAGGCGATACTGGACTGACTGACTGCTGATGCTGCCAAACATTTCATGAATATATGAAGCCAGAAAGCGGAGAGAACACTTAATCTCATTTGTCCACTTCCAGTCTAAACCAATATGGACCACATTTTCAGTTCTAACTCAGCTTTTTACGCTTGATATCGCTGTGTGGCCAGTTTTTTATTGATGTCTTAATTCTTACAAAAAAAACGTAAATAGAATGCAGTATTTTCTATTATATGCAGAGTACGGTATATAGTTATATGAATAACTTAGGAATTTAAACTTAAATATTAAAAAAGCGGTCCCCACAGCAATAAGAAGCGTATCAAATATTGTCTACATTGGATTAGACTGAAGGTGGACATACGAGTTTAAATATCTGCTCTGACGTCTATCGTTCGACACTAAGTAGTCACTCCAGTATCGTTCGCCCGTGACACGTAGCATTGCTATTCAAAGGCAGGAAGGAACAAAAGAATTCACCAGCGCTCAACCAATAAAACAAAACGGACGAATACACACATGCGCGCGCGCACACACACATACATGCTCTCTCTCTCTCTCTCTCTCACACACACACACACAGAGCGAGAAAGAAAGAGAAACTGCGAGTAAATGAAAGGACACTAGCAGACGGCTTCTGCAGCCTGGGCGGAGGTCGTGCCCGCCTCAAGTGCCACCTTCCGGATGCAACGGAAAGTTAAGGAGGGGAGAAAAGAGTAGAGAACCTCGTTTCTTGCTTGGTCGCTGCAACCTCCCAATACCTGTGGAGATTGCTATTAGAAATGTCACTCGAACATGCAATAGAGGGAGAGCCTCTGTAGCGAGTTGAACTTCTAAAGCGTTGCGGGCAAATTACAACACCACGATTAAACTGTTTCTTCCTAAAAGGAAACTATGTCTTTTTTGAACGCGGAGGAGTAGAATAATATAGCATATTCTATATGTTAGGAGTGGTTGAAATAAAAATTAAATAGGAAAATGGGTGTTGCGCAGCAAGGCAACATTGACAAACAGCGTCACTGATAAATACTATATTTCTGTATGTGGAATCATGCAGCATATTTGTGAAGGGAGAAATGTTCTCTAGTTCATTCACAGTTAAATTCAAGATATTAAATTCTGTTTATGCCTAGCAATTTATAAGTTGAAACTCTTAAGAAAGTTTGTGGTAGACAAACACCGTGTGCGTGGGTTTTCTCTGGGTTCTACCGTTTCCTCACATTGTCTTCATTCCACCAATTCTGCCATCATCATCCATTTGACCTGAACCCAAGTTGCCTAAATGCCTTAAATAAAAATTTAAATTCAAATTCGTAGGAAAGTTACTTTAGTATCTATGATCATTTAAATTAATATTATTAATTAAAAATTCATAAGAATAGAAATCACACATGAAGAAATATTTGTCATATGATAATTTTTTGTTGTTGCATATAACTGCAAACAACGAAGTGAAAATCTTATAATTTTGAAAATTTCAGACGATTATTTCTACTTATACGTTTATTTAATTAACTAATTAAAAACATTTGGTAAATGGTTTGCTTCTCTTTTAAATATATATAATTTCACTTTATATAATTTATTTTATTTTTTAAAAAAATAAAATCTTTGCTATAATTCGTTCTTGTTATTTTCTTCTTTCTTTCGTGTCTTCCCTTTCTTTTACTGTCTTTCTCAACATCACAGTAATGTTTGGCCGTAGTTCGTTTGCTGGTTTCTGAAGTTTTTATTTTCCTTTTCACTTTCATACCGTTCTCCTTTTAATGGATCATCTCGTATGTAATGTATATTTTAACGTGGCCATGGTAACGTCATCACACGACCGGCGAATTTACGAACTACACCAAGGCCGCGAGACTAGCGCCGTGTAGGAGAGTTCATTGCGTATTCCGTGCACGGAGCGAGAGCGGTATGCAGCAAGTTGTGTGGTAGTGACATGTGTTTCCAGTCCACATGACAGTACCAGAAGAACAGAAGGCATGATAAAACTTTGGTAAACTTTATTTTTATATGGGCCAAGTGGACTTCGACCCGTCACGATTCGCCCTTTAGCTGTTAAAATCCACACCAATGCCCCTGCTGAGACTCGAACCCGGGACCTTCGAGGCGATGGCCTACCACCGCAGACCACTCGGCCACCCGGCCGGCAACGGACGGCATGAGTTCCATTGAGAGACATTCAGTGATGTTAGCGGCACAAAAACATCAATGCGTTTATGGTCATGGGATCCTTGATGTCCGCCAGTGTCACGAATGTCACGGTTTTCCGGTCTGGGAACACCAGATTCAGTGATATGACAACACAGGGGCGATTCGTCGAGCTAGACAAAGGCGTTTTTGCAAGCAGCTATTGAGGAGACTTTACGTCAGGCGGTTGAAAAGTTGGCCACAGTACTCCGTTCCACTCTTTCTACCATCCAAAACTTTAGTAAACTAGTAACTAGTCCGGACTTCGGTCCGTCACGATTATCCGTCACGTTCGAGTTAAAAGACATCCATGCCCCTGCCAGGACTTGAACCCGGGACCTTCGAGTCGTTGGTCTAACGCTTTAGACCGCACGACTACCCGGTCGGCTCATTCTACCATGCCTTGTCATCTTCAGGATCTTGATTAATTGTCCAATCTGCAAAAATGGGTAATCTGTGAGATTATACCACTGCAGGGTCGTGGTGGCTCAACTGGTAGAGCGCTCTCCTCTAGTGCTAGGGGTCGTAGGGTAGATCCCTGCTCATGCTGTGTGGGCTTTGTGGTGGACAATCACCGTGTGCATGGGTTTTCGGGGTTCTCCCGTTTCCTCCTACATTCTTCATTCCACCAATTCATCCCATAATCATCCGTCCGGTCTGAGGCAAAGTTGCCTAAATAAAATTCAAATTCAGATACCACAGCAACAGCAGCATCGTGTGGACATTAGTAGTTTCGTACTGACCTTTACACAATGAGCTATATTTGGACAGTGATGATAGGAGACTAAAAATTGATTGTTTACACTAAACGCAAAGGTCAGTGTGTGCCTACTGAGGATGTGCTGGGAGCACTGGCAAAACAAGAACTCCACCCACATATGTTGTGTTGCGTTCGCTGGGATATACGCGGGTATCATCCATTTTGAATCGATGCCACTCAACCACACAGTCATAGCAGCACTTGGAACGGCTGCAGGCTGCATTGCTGGACAAACTCCCTGCACTGTCCAATTGTAAGGGTGTACTGATCCACGGAGAGAACGCCTGCCCACACCCGGTTAGGATAACTTGTGGGAAGTTATAGGAATTTGGAAGGGACAACGTTTCTCACGCATCCTGTTCATTAGATCTTGCGCCCACGTATTTCAGTCTCCAAAATAATCTTGATGGGAAAACACTGCGAAACGTGGAAGACGTTCGGCGAACAGTGACCTAGTTTTTCTTTCTCTCCAAATACTACCCAAATAAGTTTTTTCTCCTTCTTGAATTTTAAATAGTACGATAATGCTTTATGGTTTTTCCGTTGTAATCCCCATATCTTTAATATTTGTCTCAAGGCGAAAATCGGGTCTAGCATAAATCTGTTTATTTCTAAATCCACAGTGATTATCTCCAAATATTTCATCTACATAATATGCCTAGGCGTGTTAGCCAGAAAATATTACTCTAAACTTTCTAGCATTTTGAAGGTCTCGAGATTGCGTTGACTGAGGTTTTTCTTCCTTTGCAAGCTTGTCCTTTTTTTTTTTTTTTTCATATTGCACTTATTAATGTATGTAGTTTGTTGATGAGTACTGATCTTCCCCTTCAGTGAACTCGGCTGGGAGGTTATTAGTTCCTGGTAAATTGAATTGTTTTCAATTCCTTTATTGCGATTTCAACCACGATCTCACTAGGTTCGAGTACCCACAGATTTGAAATGGAGATTTCAGTTTTTTGGTGTGTTTTTTCTCCGGTGTGTGCGATAAGAAGCTTGTCGAAATAAATTTTCCACGCAACGAAAGTTTCAGCCCTTCTATACGAGCGGGAAAACGAGGTAGTTTTACCACGAGCAAACTACTCTTGTAACAAAACCCATGCTTTTAAGTGTACCTGTCTACGCGAAAGTTTTCATCGCGTGATTGGAATCATTGAAACTGCGGCAGGCAGTTTGAACGCATCGGAACGCGTTGAAACCACGAGCAGGAGAAACGTGATCCATTCTACATGACGTAGTACCGCCTACGTAGATAGAGCATTTTCGCGCAGTTTAACCGCGTTTTCTCGGCCGCAACTTGTAGAAACAGAGGAATGGAAGCGGTTCCTCACGATAAAATCACCGCGTTGTCCCCGCTCGTGTAGAAGGTCCATAATCAGATCTCCTAGAAGAGCTTCACGTTCATATTTGTTGGTATTTGTAACATGTTAAATAAAATTTCATTCCAGTCAGTTATATATCCAGGCTTTCAAGGTGATCAGTGAGCTTTCCGACATGAAAATTGTATGAACTCTTTGATAATTACAATCACTGATCTATTGAAGGGTGAAACAATAGCTTTAGTCAAATTTTTACTAGTTTTGTTTCAGAAATTTCCAGTCAGGACGAATAACTCTTAACAGTATTTGACAAAATAATCGCTTTGCACTGAATGTATACGAGTTTCTATATCTCTGTCTCCCGTTTGGTGGTTAAAAATATATGTGTAGTGCTTTCAAATACTTTTTTCTTCTTTGTCTGTTCTTCTGTTTTAAAATGGTTGGTTATTCATGATCTGTCAAAGAGTTTGTACAGCATATCATGATTGTTCCTCCTAACTAAGCTTTTGTTGTACGCTGGAAACAGCATTTTGTAATTCGTAATTGGAATTGCAGCTTTTAAACTAAATTCGTCTACCAGGCACACACTTTTTTCTCTCCAATACCTTTGATAGCCCTTTGTTTCAATATAAAAAGAATTCCCTCAATTTGTTCAATAACAAAAGACTCATTGGAATGAGATTTTATGGGATGAGAAAATGAGTATTGTAACCCCTTCTAAACCTGCCCCAAAACCCCACCATTTTTTTTTTTTTAATTTCTGCGCATTTCCAATATGGTATTTTGCCTTACAATACTGGTGGTTCCTACACTCACGTGTGTGCGTTTCTGTGTATTGGTGCATGTGTGAAGAGCGGCGAGGTTCATGGCTAACAGAAAACAGATACCATCACGCTAAATTACTTGTGTATGTGTGTATGTTACATGGGGTGTTGTACGACATTGCATTTGTGCGTGCTTAAGCAGGTTTCCGAAAGTAATCACTGGTTGACAACTCCAATTTGATGGCAAATGAGGGAGCAAATGAATGTCTGGATGACTGTGTCTAGGAGGGAGGAGTGGATGATGGCTTTTAAATTGTATGTCTTACACAATGACATCTTTTCTGTTTGTTGTTGAGTGTGTTTCGTTATTTCTTCAGTTCACTATAAGAAATACGGGAGGGCGTTGGGCCAGACATCCGCACAGTTTTTTCTTTCACTTTGTCACACCAGGTGAATACCCGGATGGACATGAAAGAAAGTCACTACTACGTATTCACTCCAATCCGTGTCATTTACCGGTTCGCAGCCAAAAAGGTGAGAATTTATAGATGTAGCCTAAAGTCAGGTCGTGGTGGTAAATGGTTTCTGTGGTTAATTTTATTGAGTTTCAGCTGTTTTCAAAGGAATTATGGTACCAACATTAATTTTATCTCTCAGGTGCAGTTTTCCTTTCGCTAAAATATGATCGTGCATGACAGTTTTATTACAGTGAAACAGTATGCGATGGGTCAGTTGCTACAGTAAAACCCCGTTATACTGTGAGTGTCGGGAGATGTGTTTTCAACCAACGTTATTTCCACAATATAATGAAACTGAGTCCTTTACTGATTTTGAATCAAATTCTATATTGTACAGTAACTTATTGCAATACACACACAAAAAAATAACATTGAGTTAATTCAACAATTTTCATTGTTCCAGGCCAACCATTACTTTTTGTGTTAAATCAACACCGTTTATTGTGTGACTTTAGTGACAGCACTGCGCAGAGCTGAAACTGTCAAGTTTTGGACCGGGTCTATGCTTGGGACCTGACCTCTAAACCGTATTTCGGCTCGGTGAGCCGCAGGACAGAGCTTTTAATTATTTCCTTGCGTTTGAACAGCGTCCTTTCAGGGGAAACCGGGACCGGAGGTGGTATCCCCAGAGCACGACAAATAAAACTCCGAAAATTCCCAGATCATTAAGTTCTCAGACTAAGTTAATCAGGTCATTCAGGTCAAGTTTTGGACCAGGTCGCTGGGTCAGCTAGGTCCTGGTCACCGTAAGTGACCCGGTTTCAGCTCTGGCACTATGATGGTCCTAGTATTTGACACCCTTGATTGAGTTGAATCAAGATTGATAACACATCCATTGTGTTGAATCATCGAGATTAACACTGTTGTGTTGACTTAACACAGAAAATTGCTAGTTGCTCTGGAACCCTGAAAACAATGGAATTAACATCCATTTTTTGCGATGTACAGTTCGCAATACGTACATTTAGCATCACAGAACAAAACAGTTCGGAAATTCGAACGTGAATATAAGAAGTTGGAATCAAAACTAGACGAATCAACACTGTAGAGAGAGTATATAATTAAATTAAAAAATGGAAATCGGTAGAACCAAATAATTGTGATTATGAACGAAGAATATGAAATAGGAAGACATATTTAAAATAAGTATAACATAAGATGTAGAGAGAAGCAAATTACAGTAGTATAGTCTAAAAATCATAAAAGATTTTAATGTGTGTATTACGAGGAAAATAATTCATTCAAGTTTTAAATAAATGAAATGAAATTACAGGCATTATGCAACAGGAAGAAAGCTTAAGATCGTAGTAATCCACAGACTTACAAATAACATTTCATTAATGGGAGAAAAATCTATTATATCCTTATATTTTTTAATCGGGTACTAGTAGTGACGTTTTCTGTAGAACTATGTTTTCCAATTAGAAAACTAGCCACATACATATCGTGTTAAAATTCCCTCAAAATCCCCTTGGAATCTTCAAACACTTTTCTTAATGTGCCTAAACTTGTTAGAGAATTCTTAGATTTGTGGTTAACGCTTGGTTTTTCAAGTTGACAACCTGGGTTCAATTCCTGCTTATCTAGTTTTCATTTTATTTATTTTTCCTATTTGCTGCACCATTTCAGAATAAAATTTACTACAGGTGAATTCATTTGAAATTAATAACACAGATAAAGTCAAGCTATTAAGAATTTAAATTTATTATGTGGCTACATATTTTTTATTTACATTTGAACGATAATAATACTCGTAAATTTTGTAATATTCTAAAAGCGAGAGTCCTATCAAATTTAAACGTTCACAGTACAACATGTACTATATATTTATAGTATTGTCGGAGAATGAAGTTGTTCAGTACCGATTATCTGAGGAGTCGCTGTGACTCAGGCGGTAGCGCGTCTTGACAACGAATCGGGCGGCCTGAGTTCAAATCCCGGCGTGGCGTTGCCATGTCTGACGCTCTAGGGTGCACTCAGCCTATCAAATTGAGTACCAGAGTGTTCTTGGTATTCCTGGGTACCTTGGGAGGTAAAGGCGGTCGAGTGTGGGATTGACCACCTACCCCACCTCAGTTCGTGCCGTAGTTCGGGAATGTGTCAAGTGCTACCTCCGCATCCACATGCGCATCGTACACGCTTCTTTATCTTTACCGATTATTTGCAATATCAAGACAATCCTACGGCAAAAGAACTGTCTTTAAAAAAAAAAAAAATTAATCCCGGCATTATAAACGTTCGCTGTTGGATTCTATCCTCCGCAGCATCAAGCCAGTTTTCATCACGGGCATTTAGCTCTCTAAGATTTTTTCTTATATTGTCCTCCCGATCGGTCTTTCTAACGGCCTTTTCTTTTCCGAGTTAAGCAGTTGAAAATAAACACAGGTGGTCCGATGCTAAGGGCCATTCTTCTGTGACCTTGTTTCTACTTATTGCATATGCTCCGAAACATTTTATCTTGTTTATTTTCTCTATGATCTCATTCTTAATTGTTGTATTTCTACTACATTCTTCCTTCGTTTCAGTTCGTTACTATACATTTTGTTTTCTCCATATTCACCTGTAGGCCTATCTACTCGCAAATTTGTACTAAACCATCAGTGTTATTTTTTAGTACCCCGTTCCCTACTAAATCTCCGAGTAAATGAACGATTGGTTCAACCCATTTAATATTTGTTCTCTTTTATTTCAGGAATTTCGTATTCTAATTCGAAGTTGAAGAGTACTGGAGCCAAGGCATCACCTTGGATTAATCCGCTGCGAATCTCGAAACTACGTGACATATTGGTACTCACTCCTATTCTGCTTATGGTGGCTCTGATACAAATTCTAACTACCTGGACAAGTCTTTTTCAGAATTCTAAATCGTACCTGGATACTGTATAAATTTCCTTCCTGATAAAATCATATGCTTTCTTAAAATCAGTGAACAACTGTTTACCTGTTCCATGGTTCCCATTTCTTCTCTAATATTTGTCTCAAGGGTTCTGGTCCAATGTAAATCTATTTCTTCTAAACGAACATTCATTATCTCAGTTATTTTAGCTGCATATATTGTTAGGTGTGT
>JAGDQP010036688.1:0-18944 GCA_022664845.1 Lepisma saccharinum | reverse complement strand
GCCCAATTTAACATGGATTTTCACTTATTCAAGGAATATCACTGTTTCATGTGGTTCCTTTAAAAAAAAAAAAAAGTGTATAGCCCCTTTAACATATTTCGTGACGTTATGAAGGTACTTAAGTGAAAACCTTGCGTGTTATTTTCTGTTTAGAAATAAGGAAAAGTTTAATCGAAATTTTCATATGAAGTGTTCACATAAGAAAAAAATACGTCACTTATTTACCTTTACAATGTTTAAGGGGCTATTGAGTCATTATTTCCAAACACGAAATGAGACCATGATATTCCTAGAAATGGTTGAAATCCATGTTAAATTGGACGCTTATTTTGCAAACCAAGTACCACTCCTTCTTAGCTCAGAATATGCTAATTGCAAAGTAAGAACTGAGTGAGCTTCGTGTATAAATAAATAACCTGTGTCATATCAATTCTAAAAACACATCAATCGGAAATCCACTTTCCCAAACTATGTTTCCCGAGGCGTGTGTAGGTGTTTCCTTTGAATTTGATTTTCTTTATTTATGGCCTTTAGGCATCTCTCGCTCAGGTCGGAATAGGACGGGGGAAAGGATAGGGTAGGTAGCGACCAGGACCTTACTTAAGGAACAATCCTGACATTCCCCTGGTGAAACTGAGGGGGGAAACTCTGGACAACCGCAGTCTGGATAGTCAGTCCCGAGGTTCAAATCCGCGTGCCTGCCTATTAACGATGCAAAGTCCACGACATTATCGTTGGGTTTATAGGTGTTGGGTTTGTGGCGGTCTCAGTGGCTTTGGTGAGATTTAAATATAAGGTTTTCTTGTTTATGTTGGTAGAGCAAGAATTAATTTTAGCTTTAGGATTAGCTATATACGGAGATAGATAGATGTTATGGCCTAGGGGGAAATTATGCTGAAAAGGGAAATTTTGAACCTTCAGAATAGAAAAAGTGGTCTTAAATGCTGGCAGCATTGCTCTGTAGAAAAGCAGAGAAGGTCTTCCTTCCTTCATATGATTCCGAAAGATTCTGTCAATTTATGCTTATTCATTTAGCATAATACAAAGTTGAATAACTGCCAAATAGCATGTATCAGGTGAAACACCAAAACGTATGTTATTAGTGTAAATGCAATGTAAATAGTGTAGTAAATAGTTCTGCACCTACAAACCTTGAGAAGGAAGGAAGGAGTGGTACGATTCCAGCTAAAGGAATAACAGGTACGTAAGTATGGTATATATTTTCTTCTAATTTCTGTACATGTATAATGTAAAGATGAATGATGGAAATATTTATAGAGGCACAATCAAGAAGATATTCTAGTAATCGTACGTACCAGCGAGATACCTTTACGGGATATATTGAACGGCAAAGGGGATGTCATTACTGTTTTATTTATTGTGTTTGATGTAAAATAGTTTCTCCTGTAACCAAGTTATTGAGATTAATTAATAAATCAAACTTACTTTCTGTGCATCCTGGCTTTCCTTGTACTCTTCGGTGCCCATAGCAACATTCGTACGTGACAACGAAAGTTTTCTTTATTCCATGATTACGAACTCTGAAAATAGAATTACGTTTAAATTTAGGAAGAGTTTGATTATTTTTAGGTGTCTGGGAAAAGTGGTCCAAAAAGAACTTAAGTTCATCAATCGATTTCTGTCAATATCAGTACACCATTCAGTGGCGAATCCAAGATTTTTGTAAGAGGGTGCAGGTGAAATAGTCCAGGGACATTTTCGATACAGAAAAATTCCCTAAGTCAATTTTTTAAGTATAAATTTATTATAATACCTCTTATATTGGTAAGTTGTAGAATGGAATATGACAAAAATAATTTGTCCGGAAACAATTGTCTTCCGCAATTACTTTGGAATCAACCAAAATATTCTGGAACCCTTCATCACTTCGCATGTTCTTAAGATGGCACTTGGCTTTCTTAAGTAGATCAACTGCCTGCTGAATGTCCACTGATTTTCTTTACATGAAGTTTGAAAAGAAAGCTTATCATAAAACGGAAGAATGTGCCTTTTCTCCATTGTTATTGGGGACTTACAAAAACCTAGATTGGTTGACTTGACACGTGGCATGAGATAGTAACCAATGATGCTACACAGTTTAGACAAGCAGTTGACCGTTTACAGAAAAAAATATTATACAAGCTCAATCGTAGCAAGGGATTTGGCGCCCAGGGCAATTGCCCGTCTCGCCCAGACCTTTTGCCGGTACTGATTATGAGTTCCATGGAGTTAATGATTACTAAGTAAGACACACCTGATTTTAACTTTCTTTTCCACAATGAATCGACTGTGGAAACAACTTCCTTCTACTTCCACTGCAACGAGACTAAGCTGGATGCGTTCTGTCTAACGCATGCAAAAACGTTGTGCAATGTTGCCAGATTCACACTTTTATTACAGTTTTTTTTGTCAGCCCATGAAGGTGATGAAAAATCGGGTGTCATGTTTTTCAGTAAATTTAATTCTCATACTAATCGGTTTATTTCGATTTAATCATGATTCGTGTTAGGAACTAAATTATTTTGAAAAATAATTGTTGAAAACCAAGTGCAAAACTAAAAACATATACTAAAAACAATGTCTCAAACATGAAAATGAAAATGAGTTTCATTCCATGGAGTTCATATTAAGCATATTTGAGACTCTAAATAACATAAATATGATATTATTAAAATACGAAAATGGATAGAAATGTGCCCAGTTATAAGAAATCTTTAAAGAAGCAAAGAAAGTAATTTAAGGCTTATCTTTTGTGAGGAAAAAAAATGCAGTTTTACTAAATGCCCCATTTCTGAAGAATGACCCATATAACAAGTATTAGAAACTTTGTGAATGCAAAGAAAACTGACATTAAAGAAAGTAATGCTCTTTAGTTTCTGTTCTATTTTTTATATTCATTTTCCTTATCTTTGCTGTAACTAGAGTAGAAAAGTGGTTGTACTCACTTAGTAGTGCAGGTGTATTTGCTTGGAGTTTGTTGGCAGCTGGAAAAGTGGAAAGAGCCGAAGACGCTTCCTACATCGCTCTCAGTCTCATTCCTCTGCTGGTTCTCATCGATCTCCTCTCGAGTAACACACACGTTGGGTCTGTAACGAAAACAGTTTGAATTATTCTTAATTTGACGTTAAAAGTGGAAATTATTCTAGTCTATAACTAAAGCTTCAAACTGTTCAGCTAGTTCTCAGAACTAACGGTAGGTGAGTGCTCTCTGGTGACGAAGAAAGGAACTTATTGCAGCTCGCTTATTTATATTCAACGAACATTTAAAATAATATTTAATTAAAACGGAGCTATCCTATTGTTACTTAAGATCTTTTTAAAAAGGCAGAATATTTAAGTTATGAAAAAAAGTACACTCCGAGGGATGTCGCAGAAGTGCCTAAACATTATATTCAAGAGTGAGTTTTCAGTTCAACATAAGAGAAGCAGAGGATCTCCAAATAGCAATTTTGACCTAACCCAAAGGGAATTAAGCTTATTTTGATAAGTGGGACAACTCGATGCAAGCCAAAAAGGTTTAAACAAGGCAAGTAATGGTTTTATTATAGACAAAACCCCCGCATGAATTCAATGTTCTTTTAACATTATCCAAAAGAAAGAGTAAAAGTAATAGTTTTCCCCACTGTTTCTGACCACGGGAAACCCAATGGTGTATGGTTTATCTCTGTCTGATTTTTTTAAATTGAATTTTTATTTTATGGCCTATAGGCAACTATGGCTCAGGCCGTATGGATGATAATGGGATGAATTGGTGGAATGAAGAAAGTGGGAGGAAACGGGAGCACCCCGAGAAAACCCACGCACACGGTGTTTGTCCACCACAAAGCCCACATGTCATGAGCAGGGATCGATTCGACGACCCCTAGCACCAGAAGTGCGCTCTACCAACTGAGCCACTATGGCCCCTTATCTCTGTCTGAGTTACAGTTACTAAAATCTAGGGGGACAAATGAAAATTACTAAGCGATTGAAAAGGACCTGCCAGTTTTAGAGCCAAACTCATCATTGTGTCCACCGTTTCAGATTATGACAAATCCAACGTTGTATGGCTCATCTCTGTCGGACTTGTAGTTACTGAGATCTAGAAGGGGCACACATGGAGAATACTAAGCGATTGAAAAGGACCTGCCAGTTGTAGAGTCGAACCCATAGTTTTCCGCACCGTTTCAGACCATGACTAATTCAACAGCGCATGGGGCATCTCTGTGTGACTTGTAGTATCTGAGATATGTGGGGGTGGGGGAGCACAGACAGACCATGTGAAAATACATATGAAAATTGAGAAAACTAAGTAAATTAAAAGGACCTGTCAGTTTCAGAGTCAAGGAGTTCATAATATTTTGATGACAAATCCAGATGCGTATGGCTCATCTCTGTCGGACTTATGGTTGCTGAGATCTGGGGGGGGGGGGGCGAACAGACAGACAGGACAAGACCTGTATCTTCCATTAATTCACTGACGTTCATACGGGTGAATAAAGCAATCTACTTTACAATAATGTAGGTTGAAATAGCCTTGACAGGAAAAGAAAGAAGAGAGTTTTTTAAAAAAAAAAAAAAAAGTTTTGCCATGGGTTGGAATCGCTACGGGGACACACTACTCCGATGCTGTAGTCACCAAACCACGGAATCACATGTCCTAGCAGACTTTGCATGTTCTATTTATATTATAATTAGTTCATGAATTCAAAACAGGGCGCGTGTACAAAAAGGGTGGGGGTTGGAATTGGTGACGATTAGCTTATGGTGAAATAGTCTTGGCAGCTGATGGACGGCAATGAGACGACAGCAGACGTGAAACAAAAGAAAATTAAAATAATTTTCAAATTTGATAAGCTTCCTCCCATAACTGCTTGTTCAAACAAGCTTAAATTCGATTAGTTCTAGCAACCAAGCCAGTTATGTTTGTTAAAAATATTCTTGCTTGTTTATTAGGTTCAACAGAATATCAAGCTTGACAAGCTTAAAGCAAGTGACTGACAACTTTGTTGCAAGCTAGTGTGCTATCTGGATTGACTCGAAATGAACCCGCGTGCACGTAATTGGCTGAAACATTTCCGTACCAGGGTGTGATTGGCTATAATATCTGTGTCTCGTGGGTTACGGGTTAAAAACACTGCATATATTTTAAATTTTCTGTTGGTCCTCATTTGCACACATTACACGGTTACATTCGTCACTCATAGCACTGACTTTTTTTCACCCGGAACTTTCAATACTTTGTTTATTGTTTCTCCCACAATATCCACAGTTGTGACCAGTTTTTCGCCTTCAAGTTTTATTATTGCTTCTGGAAACATGCGTGGGCTGTCAGGTCATCAGCCAGCGGCAACGATTACCGCCATGAATAAGTACCAGAGATTCAGAAAACACTGAAGCAATGAGGGGTAACAGCAAATGGGTGGGGGATCGCGAGAACAATCAAAAATCATCCCTCCCGACAATTTCTCCCTCTGTATTCACGCCTAGGAGACACAGACAACGTTGCTATTATTTATTTGCTATTAAATTGTAACAAAAATTAAAAAAGTATTTGCCAAACTTCCGGGCTCTACTTACAGAATAAGTTTTTAAGCTAAAAAATGCGGTATTTTTTTAAAAAGTGTCGGGCACAATTTTATTACAAGTTCTTTCAATTTAATATCGAATGTAAAATGATGCGTAAAAGCATTAAACTGAATCGGATGAACTTGATATGTTTGTATTGTGTCCAACGAAATAAAAACAAACGTTAACAAACGAACCAAAGAACACAGGTAGAGCTAATGCTCAGTAAAGATTGTACAGGGAGCGAAAAATAAAACTAACCTTGCTTCAGAAGTACCTGAGCAACGGTTCATCAGACATTGAGATGGGAATATTGTTGAAGTTGAATGTTGACACTGTGTTTTAACTTCTGTTAAATTTGTTTTCAAAGCACACGGATGTACTAAAATCGTAACCCTGAATCTACATTTCCAAAACAATGAAATCTTGTCGACTTGGAATCCCCCCTGCAAACGTCAGTCATCTGCTAAAATGTAACGGACTGAATGTGTGTCATACATACGAAGAGGAGTCCAAGTGGCCTAGAAAGCCCTCGATGCAATCACTGAAGAAGTATAACGGTTCTTCCATTCACTGAAGAAACGGAGGTGGGAGGATATAACTCGTTCTGTAGAGAAATTTTAATGTTCAGTGTTTTTCACTTCCAGAATTGATTAAATCATAGTATTATCTTGTTCTCTGTCTTCACGTTAATTGTTATCTCCTTTAACGTTATTTATCCAGTTGTTCTATACCTGAAGCCACATGATTAAATACCCAAACCGGCACACATACGTGTTTTCCATTTCAAAAAAATCGTCATCGACGTTGAATTCTGGACGTCCAAATGACGAAAAAATGTCGCTCCGATCGACATTGAAAGTGGAGGACAGTGGAATTAACTTAAAAAGAACGTCGTAAAGTGATGAAATGACGTCATTACCACAACATTGTGACGACTTTCAGAACATTACAAAACCACTTTAAACAGGAAAATAATTCATACTACAACCTTTAAAACACAAAAGCGTTCATTTGACACTTCTCTAACATGTTTTCATTGTTATATACAACGATGAAAATTTGCTTGCAATGACGTTTTTCCTACGTCTTTTCGCCTTCGTTGGCTGCACGTCGACAATTTTGACGTCGAAACATTCTACAAACGACGTCATTTCCACGCAAATGACCAATTTTCGACGTCTATTCGACGAAAGTGACCAATTCTCTATGTCGAACCGACGTCCCTGCGCCGGCTGGGTAGAATTCTAATTTGTCTTATTTACTCAGAGGAAAGCTGGTATGATATCCGAAAAAAAGAAGCTTAAAAGATTTGTTATAATGTCCATAGTACATGGGTGGTAACGCTCGCTGCCTTGTAATCAATGCGTCCCAAATTCTGTTCCACCATCTTCAGTATAATTCGATGGGATTATGTTACACTGTATAGCGTGCATGATGGATGGATGGATGGATGAGAAAAACGCAATTTTAATTTCCTTTTGAAAATTATTTTTTTTGTAAAATTCGGTTTGCGTTTTTCACTGTATTATAGTTGCTGTATAGCAAGTAGCAAGGGCGTCTCTGTAAAAGACACAATGCCGGCCGGGTGGCCGAGCGGTCTACGGCGGTAGACCAACGGCTCGAAGGTCCCGGGTTCGAGTCCCGGCAGCGGCATAGGTGTGGATTTTAACAGCTAAAGGCGAATCGTGACGGGCCGAAGTAAAAAGCTACTAGACTGGCCCATATAAAATAAATAAATAAAAAGTGAAAGACACAAATAAGTCAATTGTAATTTAATGTAATAATTTATGGGGCCCTTATCTTAAGATACATTGGTACTCTCACATCCTATTTTTATTTTTTATAATAAAGAATAAACCAAGAACAATGCAGACATTTCTAAATATGACCAATCAGGGATGTAATGCTAAAATTTGAGATGGGTATACGCTCAGTTTGTTCTACCCTTACTACCCCATATACCTCCGTATGCCATCAATTTTAGGTGGGTATACGGCAATACCTGAAACATTGAGGTGAGTATACGCCGCATGCCCGCGAATACCCTCCATTACATCCCTGTGACCAATCCAATATTTATTAACATTTATGAAATGGAACTGTTTCAGATTCTGAAGCTAATTCTTTTAGCCGAGATATTTGAAGGTCGTAACTTAGAACAGCACAGCCCAGAATTTCAAATTCTCCATCAGTTTCAAGTATCTTCAAACTGTGGATTAGTTCATTTGATAGATACTCAGGTAGCCCACTTTCTAAAATATTTTGTTGTCATTTGCCCAGTGTTTTAAAATATATTACAAATGGAGCCTGATTACCAACAGTTTGTAAAACGGATCTGAATTTTAAATTTACGAAGCCTTTAGGCAACAAGCCGAACGGGTCATGATGGGACAACTGGTGGAATGAAGAAAGTGAAAGGAAACGGTAAAGCCTCAAGAATAGTGACACACACGATAATTGTCCACCGCAAAACCACATGGCACGAGCGAGATCGAACCGGGGACCGTACTAGAGGTGAGGACATTATCACTGAGCCATCGAAACACAAAACTGAACTGAAGCTAGTTCTTTTTATCTTGAGTTGTTTAGTTTTTGGCATGACTTCATCTGTAGCTAAACGATGGCCAGGAAACAGCGGGTCTCTCTAGTTTAAAGTTATCTAACGGTAGACCAATGTCGTTAATAAGAAATACATTAAACAAGTTTTTTTGCTAACATTAGCCATCTGTAAAATCACAAGACAAATAAACATTCGTTTTGTGCCGTGCAAATTCACAATACCTCTCACCGATGAAATTTCAGCATCTCGTCTGAAACAATTTGATTGTTACTCTTCATTAAGTCTGAAAATGACTTTGGGGGTCAGTTTTCAAATAACAGACCAATACAACACACGCTGGTAGTTGTATATTTTTTCATAGTATCATTTTGGCCATGACTGGTAACTCTGTTTTCTTTATCTGAATTATTTAAACTCATTGACACATCTGATAATGTTATGCTATCTCTGTCCTCATGGCTTGAGGTTTTCTAACAACCATTGATCACACGGCATTAATTCGCATTGTAATGAACAACGCGTTGCAACACGCCAGAGAATAAGACATTTAATGATTCTTTGAAAGATGCTGGACATATTACTGTGCGGTGTTAGTAATGAGTCTCTGTTAGAAAATTTTGTACTATGTTCTGAGTTCAGATTCCACTTTGTTACTTTTCAAATTATGATTATTTGAATTTTATTTTACTTTTCGAAGTGATTTAATACAATCCAGCAAGCTATTAGTAAATTCTCCGTTAGAAAGTAGGAAGGAAATAAGGTTTGGGGGAAGTATTTATAGGTACCTGGGAATTCCATGTTTCAATTTCCACTCTGACATACATTCCGAAATTGGTACTCTCTCTTGCTTTGCCAGTACAAACGATCAGAAGGAGAAAAGCCTAAGTTTTCAGATAATAACGTTTAACAAAACATAGTTGTGTGTAGTCTAATAAACGTTCTACAATAGTGAGTCACATCGTGACTCTTTTAGTTTCAAAATACGCTTCATTAGAACTAGTTTCTGATGATATCACATTTAGAGAAAAGCTATCACATCCCCGGCCCCAGAATAGCAAAATGTTTCCTACCCTACAGTAATTAAATACTGGCAAAATATTTGAAAAGACAGCAGAATATAGATTGTATTTTTACACTTTACATAATGCTAGCAGACATGCAGAAGATACTGCCTAAATGAATCTGATACAAAATACCGATACTCCAAGAAAAAAGTATCTAGATACCGATAACTGATATCGATACTCCTCAAAAGTATCTCGATACTTGACATGGTTTACTTGACGAACGCAAATCTAAAATAAACTGGTACAGAAGACGTCAATCTAAATGTGACGTCATTTCTAACGATGTTGCCAACACACCACAATTCACAACATTCACGACTGACGTCAAGATTCATACAAAGTATCGCTTATTCCGATCCCATTTAAAAGTATCGAATACTTCGGTAGTGATACTTTTCCCCGGAGTATCGAGTATTTGCAAAGATACTATTTTTCATCGCGATACTGTCCATGTCTGAATGCAAGGCGGGATGAATTACAGAACGCATAACCTGAATTTAGATCTCAATTAGTTATTTTTCTGAATAGAATGACTGTCGTACTCAAAGGACGATTGCTGATGATCCGGAATCCTACCATTTAAAATTTTCGATACGAAGTTAATTTAAGTTCAGGAGTGTTATGCATTATTTTCCCCAGAACTTCTTCCACCGAAAGAAGCCTGTGTATATCACTGAATATGATCCCAGGTGCGCTGGGTTAGTCAACTAAAAAAACAGTTTGTTATTTAAGAAGAGTCAGGATAAACTTCGGTAAACTTTATTTTTATATGGGCCAGTCTAGTAACTTTGGACTTCGACCAGTCACGATTTGCCTTTAGCTGTTAAAATCCACACCCATGCGCCTGCCGGGACTCGAACTCGGGATCTTCGAGCCGATGGCATACCGCCGCAGACCGCTCGGCCACCCGACCGGCAAGAAGAGTCAGGAATAGACAAGCAAAATTATTACAGTGAATGACTTTTACTTCCCTTTGTAAGGAATTTAAAGCATCGCGAATTTAATTGGATGAACACACTTTGCACAGAAACGTTCATTATTGTGACTAAGTAACTAAAAACTCACGAGACGCCCAGTTTTGGATCTTTTCAAGTCACGAACTTAACGAAATGTCGCTAATTTTTGGCGTCATTGAAAGACAATGTACTGGTTGTTCCCATGTAAACAATGTTATGTCCTCGTTTTAGAAGCATTCCGTAAAAGCGGATGCGAGAGAAATTTTGCTCTTAATATAAAAAACAGTTTTATATTTAATGAGGGCCTTAGGTAGGTTGTAGGAGGTATATTAGAAGCTAGTTTCTGGAAGGGAGTAAGCCACAGTCCTGTTATCGTCCATACAATTCATTTTATCTTATTTTATACAAGGAAGTTCATGCTATTTACTTTTTAAAAAAAGACTGGATCTCAGTTGGCTAAATGTCCAATTTAACAATAACCTTAGTTAAAGAAATTAAGCCGATCTAGGGGCACCGATTGCAGAAAGGAGGGCCAGACTGACCTGACCAGGAAACAGTTAATTCTTGTTAAATTGAAGCTTATGATTGGTTCGTATGACCATCTTTCAGATAATAGGAAATACTGAACCAATCAGAGAATTTGTTTACCAGGATCTTTAAGAAAATGACCTCACACATATCTCAGTGAGAATATATATATATTTGAATACGGGCGGTAATGCGTAGACGTTTAAGAATGCAGGCTAATTCTCTGTGTAAATAGTTTGTTTAGATATATAAACTCAGATTTTGAAAGCTTATCTTTCTATAGAAGACATTTAAAGTTACTGGGTGATCTAGTGAATTTGATGGCGTTGTAAACAACATTTGAGAGGAAAATAATAATTTATGGAATCAGTTTGTAATCTATAATTCAGTAACACGTCATAGTTTGCAAGTGATCACGACTGATAAAAATACTTTTCTTTGTTTGCTTTTATAATAATACATGCATGTTGTTACACTTCTATGAAGTTCAGACAACGAGAAGCTTCTTTTTGTCAGTCATGAACTTCCGCCCTCATTCCTGTGTGTTCGTTCTCTGCCCCAGAGATGTTGAACTGCTGTGTGAATCAAACAATCTGCAAGGGCCTATCAAGTCTTCCGTAACATTTCCTTTAATTCCTTCAAATCATTTAGAAACATCAAAGTAAATAATGCTATAATCAGTGGCGGATCCAGGGAGGGGGCGGGCTCCCTCCCAAAGAGAAAATCCTGATTTTTTTTAGCATTATTTCAACAACTTATCTAAGGAATTATCTAACATCTCCCAGGAAAGAAGAGGCTCACTGGTCAAACTGGAGAAACCCAGGAAACCTGTCACAATGGCCAGAGGGAACACTTTCGTCATTAGATTACAGTTCCTGGGTTGTCAGGAAACAACAGAATATGAAGGAGGAAAACTTCCACATTTTCAATGCTCTGATGTAAACTCATTTCATATAAAATGTCAGACGGAAAAAACAACTTAGATTTTCAAATCTTCAAAATGTTGCGATAACAAATGCGATTCAATAGAAGCTCGTCATGTCAGACTAACGAACAGACCCGAAAAATATCGAGGCGAAGCTGTAAATATTAACTTTTCACTATAATAATAATCTTATACGAACTTCATCAATAACATATTCTATATACTTTTAACAGATACAACATTTACAAACAACAGTTTAGAGCAGTAGTTCTCAACCGGTGTGCCGCGGCACAGAACTTGCCGGGAGATTTGGTGTGCCGCGAAACTTCTGAGAATTTATGATTTTGGTGATAAAAGTAAGTAAAAAATTTTACTCAATATTTGTTTTAAAAGAGGAAAAAATATTCTTTAGCCTAAACAAAAAAAAAAAAAATGTTTACAGGAAAATCATTGGTTTCTTTACGCCTTATATAGTGAGTAAATGTCCTGCATTATTGCCAACTCGTAAGTTAGTGTGCCGCGAACAAAATAGGTTGAGAACCACTGGTTTGGAGGAAATTCGGCCTCGGATACTGTTCTGCTAGTCACGTATATTTGTTAGGTATATTCGTAAGTTTATGCAACTTTTGAAGATTATACTTTTTAATATACCATTTTCTATGAAGACGAGTGTACCTTAAAGCTGAATACGTCTCAATGGCACGGATTAAACAAAAATAAAAATAAGTCAGGAAACCAGATGTATGAAGTACCGAAATCAAAATTCATTTAATTTAAAAGAAACGCACTTATGAAATATTCAAGAAAATGCAAGTTTTAACGGAACAGGAAAGGTGGATTTCGGCTCTAACCCGGCCAAAATTTTCCAGACGTCAGGCCGCACAAAGCAAAATCGTATTGTGGCCCGTTATAGATACTGTCCATTTTCCTACCCCGTGCAAGTAGTAGGTCAGGGCAAAAGATGAAATTGAAATCCACATCTGAATTTAGTTTTAAAACATCAGCAAAAACTGAGTTTCAGATTTTGAATTTATGTTTTTTACCTGATAACACCTTTTTGGTTCAGGCCACAGAAACTGGCGTTGGAAGAAAGTTTGAAGTTCCATTTTAAATACACGAAAGTATTGGAAAGCACAGTTTGCCATAAAATTTAGAAAACAGTTTGCAATCAAAAGAGAACGAGTGCTGTGAAGTACTTCGAATACACATTGCAAGTTTTCGTTCATTTGCATAAAGATAAACGCAGTAAACAAGAATATTGCGCTCTGCAAATCAGATCCCGCAGTTCCTCAAAGCCTTTCCATCTAAACAGGTGATGTAGAGGCAAGGCAGTGAATAAGGCTGAAAGAATGAGGAAAAATAAAGCAGGGAAAGAACCTTGGTTTGAAACGAATACTATCATAAAGAGTTAATGCATGCTTTCCTCTTGTATGGACCGATGCAGATGTCATTTCCACTATTTTGACAGCTACAAAGTTCAAGGAAGTGGAGAAGCTTTTATGGAGGAAATGATTTTAATCTTTATCTGCGTAATTACATCATTCAGTGAAATGACTCAAAACAGGATGCGTAGGCAGCTGGAGATATGACTTCAACAATTTGTTTCTGGTTTCAACTTTCAACTGCAAACATATGTTAAGGATTTACTGAACATTAAACAAAGAAAAAACATTGAAGTTCCTATTTCCTCAATATTTAGTTAAAAATTACCACACAAAACAAAAGCGTGGGGCTGTACTATGCCAAACATGAAATGCACTTAAACCGTACTCTGTTGGATCACAGCAACATTTAAATTTCTTTTTAACGCCGCATTCATTGTTAAACTGTGTTAAAATCAAAAGTTTTACTTTCTTAACATAGACAATGTTCTACTCCACGCAATTATCAGCTGTGCTGTGCATGGCTACCACCATAAGCACCACACGCTCAGCGAAATCAAGAATTAAATTAAACTGAATTTTATTCCACGCTTTTAGGCAACTTTGGGTCAGGCTGAACGAAAATGAAGGAACACCAAAGAGTGAAGGAAATTTGAAAACAAATGCACGTTTTCCCTATTAACAGTAGGAGTTTAATGCCAATTTTTATTTTTGGGAATATTTTAATTTAGCCCTTTTTAGGTGCTTAACTCAATTTATCCGTTTCTAGGAGCAGTAGGATTGGCACATTTGTTTAAGAAATGACTGTAACGAAAATATATGTTACAATAGTGATGTTAGCAAGTAAGGAATAAAATAGGTTAAACTCTAAGAATCCAAGTTCTAATAATTAATATCTAGAACTACTACTGAAAGTAGAACATTAGAACAGAAGATTATAAAGGTGTATAAGAATAATTCAACTGGAATACTTAGAAAAACAGAATTTTAATTTTATTTCAGGTCTTTTGGCAACTTTAACTCAGGGCCTTTCTTAAGATATTATCACGTCATTGTTGAAGTCATATCTCCAGCTGCCTACGCATCCTGCTTTGAGTCATTTCACTGAATGATGTAATTACGCAGATAAAGATTAAAATCATTTCCTCCATAAAAGCTTCTCCATTTCCTTGAACTTTGTAGATGTCAATACAAATTCGATTAGACTTCAGTCCGAGCGGTCCCGGGTTCGATTTCCGGTGGAGGCTGACCCAGCATCGTGAGGACAATTAGGGAGCTGCTGTGAATAAAAGACAGTGGCTTTGGCTCTCCTCTCCCAACATGTGTGGTCAGCATGGGAGCAATAGACCAACTCCTCGCTCCGGGAGAGGCCTCATCCAGCAGTGGATTGAATATGACTGTGAATTATATATATACTCTGGAAGCTAAGCGACTCTTTTGAAAGCCTAAATTGGTTATTATAACATCCTGAACACCCTGTGACAGCCTAATTGCTGACCCAGTAAAATTTGTTAGCTGTCAACCCATAGATTATAAAAAAAGAAAGTTGTTCTATCTGTAAAGGCTGTTCAAGTTTCCCACTTTCTACTTTTAAATTTTTAAGTTAATCCTCCGAAGAGATATTTCCTGTACGCCAGCAATATGATTATTGAATTCTGCTGCATATGCACTTATGTCTTATGTGGCTCAATTCTTTTGCTTTATGACAAGTGCTTTCCGAATTATTGGCTATGTTCAGGTTAGTGTTCATTGGTTGGTCTCAAATTCTATTCAAACAAATTCTCGCTTCATTTTCGACAAACATTGCTTACCATGATACAGTATATAAAATGAACATAGCTATTCTACTGCATATTTACATTTAAATTGATCCAATAGAAAACATTTTGTAATGCAATAGCGAAGAGAGCCAACGACGAGGAGGAATTGCATGAGTTTTAGTTCAGAATTACATTCGCAATTAGTTGCATTCTTACCTATAATAGTATTAGTAAGAATGGCTAAGAAAGTGTAGTTTTCCAATGCCATTCTTGAGAAATATGAACTAGCGTACCACGTAAATACTTGGTATAAACACTAAGCACCAGATCACACCTGTTATGTTTATTATCTATAAATAAATATTAACCCCTAGATTTCTTTTGAGGAGAAAACTTCAACTGAAGAGCATTATAATCGCTAAATGTGAGCTGAGTAAGTACTCACCCTTTCCACCACTGTTGTCTGGCCCCTCCAAAGAGACCGAATATATCTGCCATTGGGTTGACCGAGAAACCTGGAAACGAAAAGAAATCACATAATAAATTAACATATTCACAACTACTACTCTGTCAAAAATTTTCAGAAACATTCCTGAAAAAAGAGCCAGAAAACCCAAGGTACATGGAAATTTCTAGAAATTTGACTGATAGAAACCAGACATCATTTAGTTCTTAAAGAATATACAAATCACCCTGGAACTGAAAACAGAACTTCCGGTAACGTAAAAGAAATTTCTAATGCTTTTTCCAGGATTACTGTAAATACTAGCATGTCTATGAAACACCACGGGATATATCAAGGAGCTTTTCTAAAATTTTTACAGCATATTTATTTTTATTTAAGAGAATTTCAATACACAAAATAGAATAGAATATTTTGCTCACTAACTTTGCTGATTACCTGGTCTGGAATAATGAAAAGATTGCTTTAGAAAATCAGGGTTTATTCTTTCTGTGGATTCGTGTTACAATATTTAAAACAACATGCAGTCACTTGAATATTTATTCGCTTTCATTTGTATTTTTTTTAATACGCTGGAAACTGGGAAAGAAAAACATTAATTAATTCTGAGAAGCACATTCCGAAATAGAAATGAACCTTTTATAGTTCTACGAAAGGTATTTTTAAATATGCGACAGACCCACAGATATACATAAGAAATATGGTTATCCAATGCAGGACAACCAAATGTTTGCGTTTCAACATTACGTAGAGAACCCCTATTTTAATTATAAGACATGAAAGCACTTCAAGTACATCCATATAAAGATTCAAACTTTTCTATACTAAAATATTCAAACATTCCAACGGACGATTTAAATACCAGAAACGATAGGCAAAAAATATCTGCCAATTAAACTGTCTGTTGGAATTTAAAGTTCGAATACTTTCATATGCTATCTAAAGTTTGAATCTCTGAAGGGATTTACTAGACTTAATGACATCCCATAAATTTTAAAATTACCATAGACATTCTCCATGTAATGTGGAAAAACAAACATTTGGTTGTCCTGCATTGGGTAACGGCAACCAAATTACTTTTTCTGTGTACGAAAAGATTAACAAAACATGTTGTTAACATTTTGTCTTGAATTAACAGTACATAATACAGACAAAACTTATTGAATTACAGATTTCTTCACTTTTTTTTTTACATTCTTTTCCACTTTTAGTTCACGATAATCCGTGGTGTCCTCAAACTTGCAACGTTATTTTCTGTTAATTTAACTCAATTCTCGACGTCATACAATGATCAAATTTTGCACAGCAACGTAAATCGGGTGAAAATATAATATTGCAATGTTACTTTCATATATTTCTATCTAAATTATATATTTTAAAAGCATATTTCAACATTTTATTTAATATGGACTTCTTTATCCTAAAGTAAATACTAACCTGCAACGAAGTGGCGTTTGGCTGGTTGCAAAACATTTTAGGATTTGGGTAAGAAATCATTAGCTTGAGAAAAAGTATTCGAACACCGAAATAATTCGAAAAAGTAATAAAATAACTTTTTAAAGACATACTTTTCTTAAAGAATTCGTACAAAAAAGTAAAAAAAAAAAGTTTATGCATGACTAAAAAGAAGAGCATGGGGCACACCAATTCAAGAGTTTACACAGTTGACTGTATATGATCGCGCTCCATGCTTAACTTTTTAGTCATGTATAAACAAAATTTATTTTTAGTACCAATTGTTTTTGAAAAGTAAGTCTTTAAAAGTTATTTTTTATTACAACGTACAAAGAGTCTTTTACATTTAAGAAGGTTCAAGGAAATGTATTCTTTATTTTATCGAAGTGCGTGGGAAGTGTACACTTCATGTATCTATCGTCATTCTGCATCCGTGAAAACTTATAGTTATGGTAGTCCTGCTTTTGGTGGCAATGTCCTGCGTCCGCCTTAACTAACAGTAGAACAGGACGGGCCGACACTGATTTGTACTTCTTATCATTCTTCGGATTCTAATCTAAGATATTTTCAGTTTTATTAAATTTCAGAATAGTATATTTTTAGCAGTTAGATTGCTTTTCAAATATCTATATCTGGCGGGAAGCCCCCAAAATTGGCTTCATGTTTCCAGTCATGACATTTGTTTCCACAGTCATATTCACTATGAGGTCTATGGCAGAGCTACCAAGCGGATGGATTCAAAATCGCGTGCTCTGAACAGAAATCCATTAGTTTTAGTGCAGCCAGAAATGGGGAAGCGTGTTAAGTCTATCTATTATGAGGTCTATGCTTCAACCTATTTGTCGTTTAACAATTACAACAAAATATAATGCTTAATTTAGAAAAAAATAAGTCCCACATAACCGAAGAATGGAGGAGACTGCATAATGAAGAACTTCACGGACTGTACGACTCACCCGATGATATAAAAATGATGAAATTGCGACGACTAAGGTGGGTAGGGCATGTAGCTCGGATGGGAGAAAAACGAAGACTATATTCCATGTTGTTGGTAAGTCGGAGGGAAGACCGACGACGTTGGGATAACACTACTACAAGGATTCTTCGAGATGTAGGTATTTGTAATGAAAACTGTCTTGATCTTGCCCGGGATAGAACCCGATGGCGAACGTTTGTTACTGCGGCGATGAACTTGAGAGTTCCGTAAGCCATAGAGTAAGTAAGAGTCCCACATCCTCTTAGATTTCAATTTTATGTATCCTATCAAAGTGTCCGGCTTTTTATCCATTTCTTAATAGCCGAATAGTCGAATTCTCGTAAATCAAAATATGAAACTTTTTAAATATTTGTCCAGACTGTGGCGACGATCAACACTAAATAAAAGTCAAGGGGGAAAACGAAACTTTATTTTTGGTCAATTTCGAACTAGTGGTAGGGCCTACCATCTGTTAGTTCACAATGTCGCAGACAGGGAAGAGGAAAGAACGATCAGAACGAACAGAAAAAAGGCCGTTGAAAATACCACCTATAAAGGGGAAGAACGATGAAACTCCCTGGCATTTGGACACATATTGCAAAATAAGTCCAAATGGAGTTTCATCGTCCCCACTTCGTGATCTTTCAAATCTGTGCTAGTAAATTATCTACGGAAATGGTTAATAATGTACAGATGGATTGTGTTCAATTCTCCAACAGCTGACCTTTGGCTCATTTGCAAATTACGTCAACAAGAGAGAAACAAAGTGTGCATATTTGCCCTTTCCTCGTTCTGTTTAGCGTCTGCTGATAACGTCTCCAAATGAAGGAAATGATGAATGCATTTTAGCACTAAAGCCAATTGATACACATTAAAAACACTGGCTCAAATTAATTGCTTTGAAATGAAGCTGCTGCTACCCTTTGATGACCTCTTTCGCCTTCTAGAATGATGTTAAGTCAAAGACATGGATCCTCTGATCTTCTAGTTGATAAAAGTGAGACTGACCTTCGACTTTCCTCAGCCAATGCCAAGACATGAAGAAATAAATATTACAATCAAATCCATCAATCAAATCCTGAAAACTAATGATTAGTTCGAAAATAACAAACAAGTTAATTAGTTTGTTTACTTATTTAGAAATTTTCCAACAGTGATCGAGCGATCGGTTTTCACAGAGCTGTTTAGGTGGTCACATTGCGAGTGGAAATGTTACAAGCCGTAAACATTGCCTGCATTTACATTTGTTGTAAGGCAGATCGCAATTTATATAAATTTACGGCAGCTATTTTGATCAACTCTTAATTCATGAGACATTTTCT
>JAGDQP010036687.1:4592-18945 GCA_022664845.1 Lepisma saccharinum | reverse complement strand
ACATCATTCGAGATCGAGAAATGCAATTTGCTATGAAGGTTTACCATCACGATTAGGTCACGACAATAAAAGGTAACGTTAAAAATCTCGCCATCTTTAATACAAAATGGCTGCCCAAAACCCATTTTCCAAATCACTGAAGCTAGAGAAACGAAATTCGGTATGAAGATACCATCACCAGTAGGTTACAATAAATGGGGCAAACCACCGGGGGTATGGGGAAGATCTGCACCATTGGAACGTAGTCCCCCAAAACTCCACAACTTGTGGGTGCAGCCCGCCACGGGATACTGGAGACAGTGCCCCCAGCGAAGCAAGTAGATATATTATACACTTACAAAAAGCTGTGAAATCCGAGCAAAAACACCAGAGGTGCAGAAAATTCAGACAAGTTCTTCAGCCCTAAAATGTGGTGAAACGGATGAGCCAAGTTCCTTGGCGACAGCATGTAAGAGAAACACTGGAATTTGCGCGAGGTGGCAAGGTTCATGATCTTCAAGCCATAAGGCTGGTGGCGACCCTAAAACCCATCATGCCCACCACCACCAACGTAAGGGTCAACTTCAAGACGCGCACCTCCCGGTACGCACGGGCTTTAGGGTAACGTAAGGGTCGAAATCGAACATTATGAACCTTGCCACCTCGCGCTAAGATCCAGTGTTCCTCTTACATGATGTCGCCAAGGAACTTGACTCATCCGTCCTCCATTTCACCACTTTTTAGGGCTGAAGAACTTGACTGAACTTTTTGCACCACTGGTGTTTTTGCTCGGATAGGTTTTACTTTGGTTTCAAATGGTTTAATTTAATACACAAGTTCAAGTGCTACAACCAGAAAAAATATATTTAGCATGTCGCCATTTTAAGAAATGCTCATATCTCAAGCGAAACTTGATCTATTTATTGAATTTCCCGCTCCCAAAAATCCTCATTTTGACACTAACTTTGTATTTTAAAGCCTTCGGGTTCACATACCATCATTTGGAAAAACGCGCGGAAAAAATGTTGCACCAAAATCAAGATGTCTACCGAAGTTTTTCTGAACTTTCTAAAGGTCCACAAAATACATTCGTAATCAAACTTTCCGGACCTCAAAATTTCTACGGCGGTATAGGATTAATTCAGGACTATTAAAGGACATGCAGAACACTGATGATGTCTTGAAAGAACACCGATCTCGGTAGCCGTGTCAGCTAGGACACTGGGCCACCGTTAAAAAGGTTATTGCGGGTTCGAATCCCACCGAGAACATGGATGCTTGCAGAGTTCGATTTGTGCTAATTTCAGAGAAGGGGAAGAATTAGTGAGATATGTATTATACAGTATTTTGAGATCGTCCATATCCCAGGTTAGAGGTATATATCTGTAAACAGTGCCAGAGAAGATTTTTGCAGAGAGGGGGATAATCCCAACCATCCCCCGCCACAAATCGAACACTGGAGCTTGTAGATTTTAAACTTTGTTGCACTATCATCGTGAGAAGCCGAAACCCATGGTTACTAAATTGGTAAAAAAAAAAAAAAAAAAAAAACATTAGTCGATGTTCGTCATTCGATCAATGTTTGCTGTTGAAAACAAGAGTTCGGAATTTTTGGCTATGAAGAAAATTACACTTTCAATTATTAAGTTTTCTGGTATAGCTGTCCTCTGCAGAGCTGCCAACTCAAGCGATTCCACGCTGAATCTGGAACTTTGGGTGGGCAACTATGGGGAGAAAAGCTGGAATTTGAATTCGTATTTATTACAATACCTTCAGGCAAATTTGGCTCAGAACGATATCGAATGGATGATGATGGGATGAATAGGTGGAATGAAGTAAGTGGGAGGAAACGGGAGAACCCCGAGAAAACTCACACACACGGTGTTTTCCTACCAGAAAGCCCACATGGTATGAGCAGGGATGGAACTCACCACGATTCCACAGATCAGAGGTGAGCGCTTTATCATTGAGTCTCCGAGGCCCAAGAGAAAAGCTGGACTCCAGTTAGCGGGAAATTTGGAGGTTCACTGTTACGGACACTTCTGCGTCCTAACAGTGCGGAAAAAGTAAAAGGAATAACGTTCTCACAGTAAGGGCTGGATTTAATAAACGCTCGCATTGGTTGCTTTGCGTGCGATTTGGTTGAGTAACCAATTGAAACACGTATTAAATATACACCACTCACCAAATCGCACGCAAAGCAAGCGTTCATGAAATCCAGCCCTAAGGGTTCTGAAAATCGACCACTCATTGGAAGAAACATATTACGACATTTACAATAACTAGCCTATCGAAACTAACCAAACTTAGATTGGTGGTCAGTACTCTGGACCCTACCCGTTCTTGCTTTTTATGTGTCTTTTATCAATAAACAAAATCTGAGACTTTTCGACCAAAATGTGCCTTTTTATATGCCTGTCAGAGGAAATTTACTCTTGCTGGATGGTAACTCTGCTCCTCTGTCATGGCGCGAAGCGCACTTGTTAATAAAAAGTAAACAAATGCGTTAATAGTGTTCTTCATCTATGGTGTTTTGCAAGGTAAGTTGTTCTTCGAATGTTTATTAACGCAATACAGAATGATGCCTCATAATTCGAAGGAATGCATAGTTTGTAAATTATAGAATGCATGTGAAGTGAAGGTATGTGTTGCTGTGATTAAGCACGCCGCTGTTTCTATCCTCTGAAAAACTTACGTTACATGAAATACATATTTGGAAATAAGCCTAAATACACCTCAGTAAATACAACTGGGCCGTACTTTGCAAGACGCACTTCAAATGCGAGTAGGATAATGGCTTTATTTGGTATGTACAAGGCAGACATTGATTTTGCAACTCTTCTATGTGAGAAGTAAGTCATAAGTGGCCCACCGATACATACGGTAATACATATTTTGTGTGTGGAAAGCGCAGATGGGTGTAAATAGTATTTTCTCCGTAAGCAGCTACTTTGTCTTACTAACGTGTACTAATCTAACTTTACGTGATCTAGGGTGAACCAGTTACAACGTATAATAAAACGAACATTAACTTAACCTTGCGGCACATATCAGAGGTAAATACGATTATTATATATCTACCGCCGAAAGAACTGAAATATATGCGGCTCAGTGGTCTATGATCATTTAAGCACACCCTAGGGTCACAGAGTGATTATTGCGTGATAAATATTTGGTGCAGTTGGTGTCGCATGAATATTATGTGGGCCCTGGTCAGATTAGGGTAAGCATGACCTTGGAGTGAAACTTTTTCAGTTCAATCGATTTCATGGCTTTATCCGGTTTTCTGTTTCAGATTCTTTGTTATGTTAGTAGAGATTAATTAATATTTGTTTAGGTAAGGGTACGGTATATCACAAAAGGCACGTAGCGATAATTTTTTTCCCTACTATCCACATATTAAATACCGTACTGTTGTTTTGTTCGTTTAGCATATGTTACCCGCAAGAAGAAGGGTGTTGCAGATACAGCGTATCTCTACTGGGTTTTCTGTAGTACATGTACTTAATTAACTTACGTTTTCGGCTATATTTTAACCTCCATTTTCTTTAAATTTTTGTGTCTGCTGACTATCTAACGTTATGTTACAATAGGTTTCGTTAGATCATATCAGATTGGGTTAGATCTGCAGTAACACTTTCCACCCTTCAAACTTTTCACAGTTAATCGAATTGCTGTATCGCGCCTTACTGTAACCAAAAATTGAAAAAAAAATCCATTAGTTTTAGCGCAGCCTGAAATGGGGAGGCGTGCTAAGTCTATCTATTATGAGGTCTATGGTGATAGCGAACTGGAAATAGCATTAACAAAAGTTTGTTTTTAATCTGTACAAGGCCACAGATTGGGGAACAGAGCATTCCTACACAGTAAGTTTATTGTAACTGCTACACGCGAGAGCAGATCAGTGGTCCTGCATATATATTTGGTCGACTCTAAACTCCACTAATTTCAGGTTAGTCTGGTACCAATTACTTCTGAAGCAAAAATCCTGCCCATCGCAATATATATGATCTTATACACACTGAAATCATTTTTTTTTAAAAATATTTTATATAAGATCAGGGTCTCGCATCGTGTACGAATGAAGATTTTTGTTGATTAAGAAATATTGAACAATCCGTTTCATTGAAATAGTTGTATGAAGCACAAGATCGTGAAATGAGTTGTTGCAAGAACTTGACTCAAGTATTATTTGACCATGTATGGAGGAAGGGCTTTATACATTGAATTTAGCCGTCATTAATTATATAATACGGAAAACATCCAAACAATATTCCATTTTTTGTAGCTTGTTCTTTGTATTGTAATTAAAGAAAGCTGATTTTTGCTTGATATTGACATTGTTATATCTTCATTTTAGGTGACAACTTCATGAAATCATCTGGATTGTTCTTAGTGAGAAGATGTGAATATTCGCCAGTGGGTAATGTAGAAGCTCAATATACAGGGAAGAACTTTTTGTGAACATGGATAAAACAGCAAATCGTGGATTGGATAATCGCCGTTGTTAACGTCGGCTTCCGTGTTCAGTACTTCAATAGAACCTTTTCAGTTCGGAATCGTAGCATGGCAGAGAAGAACATGGCAACAGAACCTGGAAACAAATGTGACCAGGCGTCACAGTTGTGTCGAGTATTCGCCGAGAATCATTTCACGTGTTCGGAAACGGTCACAGATCCAAATGCAGTGATGGCAGAATTTTCTAGTAGTTACCATACTGCTGATAAGAACTTGGTTATCCTGTCATCCGAACAAAATGATACGACGACTGGACTAAATATTATTGTAGGTCAGGGTGAGGAACATCTTGGTTACATGGTGGTTGTAGATCCTGATAGAGTAGACACGACGGGTTACGCTTATACGGCTGAACACGTAACAGTAATTGATCCAAATGTTTCATCCGGATATATTCAGAATCACAACCCACAAGGAGAGATTGTGTTAAGAAGTGAGGCATATGCTGTGAACGGAAGTCAATTGACTGTCAACAATGTCGATTGTTTACAGAGCGAACTACCGGTAGCACTAACGCTAGCAAGTCTTACGAAAGAAGCAACTGTCCAGAAAGTTCTACAGGAAGTGTCTGGAAACCAAAGTTCTGAAACTAACGGAGGTATGATCCACAATGATGGTACTGTTCTGTTAAGTTCATTAAATATATGTAGAGACAGTAATATAGAACAAACAGCGCGTGCTGGAGTAACGAATAAAGAAACCACAAGTAGTCTTCCGCCATTTTCTGATCTAAAATCATCTCATGCCACCGGTTTGATGCACACTTTTAAGAGAGAATCTGTCGAGTCAGGAAATTCGCCGAGAAATATGAGTACGATCGGTAATCAGTGTCAGGGAACCCAAGAATTCAAAAGCAGACTAGAAACGAACACATCACAAGTTGAAACGAACAGATGCCGGAAAGATAAATTAGTACCCACGACAGGGCGTCGATTATTAGAACTATCTTGTCTAATAGAAGCCCTGGAACCGTTATTATCATGTAAATGTGGGATGTCGAAACTTCAGTTAAAAGAAGATATTTCAAAAGCAGACTTTCTATATTCTGCTTTGTATTTAGTATGTGAGTTCTGTGAACGTTCATTGTATCTGCCAACATCGAAATCTAGTGATACAGGTCATGGGGTGCCCCAGTGGGAAGTGAATTATTGTACGGAAGTCCTTAGAAACGAACACAAGGTGGAAGATAATTTTCTAGAACTGTTGTTCAGTGTATATAATGTTCCGTATGTAAAATGTTGTGAGAAAATTGAATTGGAGGACAATAATAATGGAAATAGTAATTTTGTAGAAGACGATGGACATATGGAAACTAGTCACCATCTTGATGAAGCGATCCAGTCTACAGATGATTATTTTACAACGCCTTGTCATGTAGGATCAAGCGAAAAGGAATCTTTAGCCACCGTAGACAATATACCGGACGTAAATGAAAATACAGGAACAAATTTTACTTCAGAAAAGAAGGTTAAAAGGGTACAGAAAGTCCATCAGTGCCCTCTCTGTTCCCAGAAGTTCTCTTCTAAACAAATTCTGGCCAGTCATACGAAAGAACATGTGGGCACTGTTTTCTCTTGTGTGAAGTGTTCAGGAAATTTTCATACTGAAGCCGCTTTACGGAAACATATGAGAGTGCATAAACTTGAGTGCAGCGTGTGTGGAAAGTCTTTCCGAAAGGGTTTCAACCTTGCTACACACCTACGAACTCATTCAGGTAGGTACTAAATGTGTTTAGCGGAACTTATTAAGATAGGCACTAAATATGTTTACTCGAACTCATTCTGACTTAAGTCTAAACACTAGCAGTTTAACCAGGGTAAAGTTAGGTTTAGTCAACACATGGCTTAATAATAATAAACTAAGCCTCTTATTTACGAAACTTTGGAGCTCCTGTAAGTACACAATCTGTTAACTCGAAGGTTAAAGTATTAAATGCAAGCTCTTTGGCTACTAAAGTCCATGTTCGAAATTACATGACCTTGGGGTGGCCGAGAGGTTAGAGCGCTCGCTTTCTGTGCGCGTGGTCACGGATTCAAATTCCGTCGGGGCAATTGAACGGATTGGTTTGGAGCCCATTTTAACAAAATACTGTAGGTCCCGTCCTTAGAAGCTCACCAGCACGTTTAGGTTCAATCACTCTAGGTTACATAACGGCAATGAAGGCCGGAACGTTATTCACTTACTCGCTATAATTTCACATAGTCAAAATAATTAACTGGATTGTAAGTTTCCAGTGTTTCGTATTAAATACTGTCTTAAAAGACGACATTTTTTTTCTCTATGAATGGAATGAATTTTACTTGAGTGCCTACATGACAAAAACTTCTTGTTATTGAATGAATTTTTACTGACGTCCTAAACGAGCTGGTGAGCTTCTAAGGTTGGGACCTCTAGTTTTTTTTCGTTTTTTTTTCTCCGTGCAATTGACCCCGGCGGAATTTGAACCCGTGACCTCGCACACAGAAAGCGAGCACGCTAACCTCTCGGCCACCCCGAGGTCTTCTCGTTAATTTTTATGTAGGAACTTTGTGTTTGTGGCTCAGTAATAGCTTTTGCCAGTTTAAAGTGACGAAACGGACAAAATTGGGAGGAGGGAATTGGAATTTTGTTTATGGCCTGTAGGCAACTGTGGAGCAGGCCGGGAGAGTATAGAACAGCGATCCGCAAACTGTTATCAAGTGCGGACTGATTTTATTAGTTGAGAGCTGTTGCCCTCTTGGAAGGAAGTTTTAACAATTTTTAAATGTTTTGAGTTCTAGATTAAAACCAATATACTAATATTTTTCAATCAATATTAATTTTATATTAGAATTAAGACGAACTAATTGAAGGCTATGAAGAATATTTTATGGGTCTATACAAACATTTATTTTTCAGAATAGAATTTGTATCATCTTTACATTACCCGCAAAAGACCTGTCGATCACGAACAGTGTAAAGTAAGGGAGCCTTATCCTCATACGAACGAGCGAGCGTATAATTCTCCGACTTGTGTTCGTACGGATCCAGACGAAATAATAATTTCTGGTTCTTAACTATATTGTGTGATAGGCAATTCTCTTGAACCTTAGTCTTTTATGATTAATGATTCTTCTAGTATAGACTCAGAGGACCACCTGTGATCCGCGCACCAATTTGCGGAACGCTGGGGTAGGGGAAAGAGTCGGCCAGGGCCTATTTTGGAAGTACCATTCCGGCATTTGCCTGGTGTGTGTGTGTGTGTGTATGTAAAAAAAAAATGAGAAATACCTTAGTCAGTATGGTCTGCCGCTGGTATCTTAACTCGGAACTTACCGAGTGCGCGCTCTAGCAACAGCTTCGGATGCTCGGTAGTAGGATGAGGGAGGATGTGCCATTGTGGATCGGGAAGTTACCATAAGCTAATATGCTGTTAGATGTGTTCCGTATCTTTTTTATATATATTATTTTACTTTAACTCGTGTACTAACTATTGCCATTAAAAATGGGTAACAAATACTAAAATAATTTCAGTTTTTGTACACATAAACACTCACACACAATCTATGTTGGTTAGGAAGTGGAGAGAAGCGAGGAGAGTTAGGGAAACGAGAAAGAAAGCAATGAACGGCAACGGTGGATGAGGAATGAGAAGACATACTGGGAAAAACGGAGAAAGTGTTCCAGAAAAGAAAGACTGTTCTGTAGCCCCCTCTCGCCTTTTTATATATTGTTTAATTCAGCTTTATTTTTACTATACATTTATTTATTTGTGACTTATTTATTTCATATTTATTATTTAACTCTTAATCATTTATTTATCTAAAATATTTTTGCTTCTCGATTCAGTTAACGTGTGTTGTTTGTTGTAATAGCGCACAGTGTTGAGTGTATGCGATCTAGCTGGAAAAAATCCGAATGCTTGTGTTATTTGATTAATATACTTTCCATGTCCTCATTGACCTTATTAACCTTCTTCAATATTTTGCCATGCTTCTTAGTGATTCTACTTCCTCATCATCATTGATTTTGCCTGTGAGAATAAGTTAGTAAAGTTGTCCAATAATAATATTAACAATTAAAATAGTTTTCAAGTACAAGAGCATTGTTATACATCAATTCCTTGTTGAGCCAAAATATACCATTGCCACCTCTCGTATTGGACTACACCATAAATAGAAAAGTGTATACATGTCGTAAGGTTAATGTAAAGCAACGATCTCCAACAAAAGATGGCAGTACTACCTCCCTATATGTCTAATATATTGTTATCGTTGCACGAAATTTCAATGCTGCTCCTACAAATTCAAGCCTAGAGAGTTCTAACTTTCAGGGAAGAAAGTTCATAACCAATTCAAGAGTTCGGTCAATGCCGATTTTATATTTTTGTTTTTTTCATTGTTGAAATCGCTTGATAGTTGTTGTGAATATCAAAACATATAAAAAAGGTAGCTTTCTCAACAATGAAGAAAAACGAAAATAAAAAATCGGCATTGATCGAACTCTTGAATTGGTTATGAACTTTTTTCCTTGAAAGTTTGAACTCTCTAGGCTTGAATTTGTAGTAATTTCGTGCAACGACAAAAATACATTAGACATATACGGAGGTAGTGCTGCCATCTTTTGTTGAAGATCATTGCTTTACATTAACCTCATCTCTGCCGCTCGCACTGCTGCTCCCGGAATTCTCAGAGCCTAAACTTCTCCGTTCGAAACTTGGGGAAAGAAGACCTAATACTACTGGTGAAAGTTCTCCGGACTTCTTCACTGGAAGTTTTCGGCGTTATGATATTTGCGGACCCGAGGACACAAGCAGAAGATGCGAGACGTTTTCCTTGTGTGGTCTTCCCTGAACCTCCTTAGATCATTATCTCGTGCCTCCTGTGCGTCCTCTGACAGCTGTCCAAATAGGTAGGAGGCAATACCGAATAACGCCTGGACCATGTGCTAAAATCTTGTGGACTGTGACAGGCATCTAGTACCACGGGTACGGACTAAGGTATAGTTTTCTAGTTTCTTCGGCAAACTCGTGAATGGTCCCACATTAATATCATGGCCAGAAGCTCATGTTTCCAAAGCTGTCTCTGTTGCTCTTCAACCATCGGGTCCTCATTTTCGCACAATACAGTTTAATTATCCTGGAAGTGCATTCTTCAACTCGCAGAGGACATACTTGAATTTCCAATGTCTCCACAACAAATCTGTACAGTTCTCTGCTTCGGTTTTCGGGATCATACGTCAGCCACACATAAAAAAACTCCCACCAGAACATCGTGCACTGCTCACTTTCAGGCTATGCTGTTGTCAATCGGGCGCCTACGGGCACGTAATCTTACCGGTTTCTGTACACGGAAGGTTCATACAGTAATATGGGAATATTTCCGGTGGGTACTATTTTTTAAAAATCTTTTTAACCTTAACGCACAATAAATTACCACTTCTTTAGCACCACTCTTCACTTTGTTGTTTCGCGAGCAGAATTTACGATATGGGTCGTCAAAAAGCATGTACTAATACAACAGAGGTACCCACCTTGCCAGTACACTGAATGCCTTGCGTAAGAAACCATATACAGCACGACAGTACACGCCTAAACATGAGCGTGTACGCTCGGCAACTGAACGACTTTTCAGGTAATGCGGGCCGGGACGAAGTTCATGAGCTATTTTCACTAACTTCAGCCTCAAGATCACGTGAAAAATAACATTTGCAGTTAAGCTTGGACATTACGGAACACAACTGTGTAGCATTTCGCCTTCAATACACGATTCAAAAAATGATTTTTTTCCAGCTAGATTGTTGTAATTGAACACTGTGTAGCGGTCTAATTGACTAAGGGGTGTGGCCTGTGAGCGAAGGTATGTAATTGGCGGATGACGTAGAAAGGATCTCTTGGCCTTCTGGTGCTTTTTATGAGCTATTAGTGTTTCGTCTGAGGAAGATTGTTGTGTGTTTTTGCAATAAAGTCTTGCCAGCTTGTTTTAATTATATTAAGTATGGATGCAAGGCCTCAATATAATTATATCTATATTTATTATAACATTGTTTCTAGCTTGTTAAGGTGAAAGGAAGTTTGTGCAAGGTACCGTATTGGATTATCTTTCATAGGCTGTTGTAAGTTCCATGCACTTTGAGAAAATCTTCACAGTATTTCATGAATGAAAAACTTCCATAAATATTCTATCTGGTCTATTCTGGTATTGTGAACTATCAGTGGGCAGAGATTTTCCATGCTTCAGAAAACATGAGTGTGGGAAAATATACAATAATAAATGAGAATAAATTATTAGCTTTTGCTGTAAAACATAATAAATCGCCCTGCTTTTTTCGTAATTGTCGTTAATATCTCTTGGCAATTTTTTGACGTAAGGTCAACCTAAGAAAAACCAACAGCTTATACCAAAGAATACAAAGCAATTCTCCCATTAGTTTTCAAGCATTTTTATACTAAGAATGTGAATAATCAGCTGTGACCTGTTCTCTGAAAATTACACGAGAGGTCACTCACGTTTGTCTTTGTTCTGATTGGTCTGTCGGTAAGACATGGTATGTTTCTTTTTTTTAAATTTTTGTGTGAAATGAATAAAAATTGCTAACGTTTCTGTTTTTAGTTCTTCTTTCTTTTCTTTCTTCATGTGTACGACGCGAGGAACTTGTGTTTCGGGGGCAAATCTTGGCAGCGAAAAGTTCTAAAAGTACTGGAAATGAATGTCGAAACATATGCATTTTAATCGTGGTCATGTTTCCCGGGAATAATGGGTAGAATTGCTGATACTTACATGTAAAACGCGGATATTCAAACCAAGGTAAATTTATACAATTAGTTAAAATAGTTAATCACGTAGCCAAGTCAAACGTAAGTTGTATAAAGAGAAAGTGATCATTTTCCCTAGTTCGTATCTGATGAAGTGGGTTAGAGTTGAAGATGGAAGTTTTAGTCCGTCTGTCTTCTATGTAGCTTAATGATTGTTGAAACCCGTCTTGGGCTTCCAAATTGCAGATGTTCGAGTAGGCGTTGCTCGTCCAGGCAAATACAGCAGGAACTGAGCGTGAATGAGCATTTCATATTTACTGATTCCTCCTTCTAAAGGGCGAAAATTATGAAACGTCCTTGTTGCAAGGCTCTTGAAGATGTGTTTTTGACCTACGCATTGTGATGTACGTATAAGACAAATTTCTGTTCCCATTGTAAGATTTTACCTTGAGATGAGAGGAATAGCTTTCCTTGTGACGACACACATGTATGTATAGGGACATTGTTCTTTATGCGATTCTGTTCATTTCCGTTGTTGGACTCTACAACACTAGGCCTTAATAGTAAGTAAGCGCCATCTTCCAACGAATTCTATTGTTTGTTTTTGTTTTGTTTCAGGTGAGCGCCCTCACAAGTGTACACTTTGTGATAAGAGTTTCACGGATTCGTCCACGCTGAGGAAGCACCGCGTAAGCATCCACAGCACCGAGCGCCGTCTGCAGTGTGACGTATGCGGGAAGACCTTCTACCACTACGGGCACCTCCGGGAACACGTGCGCCGCCACACGGGCGAGAGACCATACACGTGTAACGTATGTGGAAAATCGTTCCCATACCACGACAGTATTAAAAAACACATGGTCGTCCACACAGACCAACATAAGTTCAAGTGCAGTATTTGTCCTAGGACGTTTAGATGGAGGGAAAGTCTGAAACAACACTCGAAGACTCATGGTCTGTGCGATGCGTCTGGTGGGAAAAAGGGGCCCGACGAATACAACACTGATGTGCAAAAGAATGATGGAGAGCGTCGACAGGTAGAACACACTTTCGAACGAGCTGGTACCGAGAATGTGTTGGAGTCTTCAGTTAATGAGAAAAATGAGAATCGGTTAGGAGCAGAGGTTCAATATAATCCTCAGTATTATGTGCAATAAAGCAGCCTCAGATTTGTCTTTCTCAATTGCCAAACTTAAAATGAAACTGCAAAAAGTAATTAATCATCATTACCGGTTGTTTTTCTAGTGTGATTTGTTGATAATTTAAGCAAGCTATCCTGTGTCCTATTATAAAGAAAAGGACGCAAGAAATGTAATCTATAAATGTACTAGAAGTGATTATGTTTTCACGTACAGGTCTTGTAAGATAATATAATTTTTTTTCATATTTATAATCGTGAGCGTTGATTTTTTTTATCTCCTTTCCTGAAGTAAATTAAATGTGGAGTAATAGTAAGTTTCTGTGGGATTTCTTCTGCAAGAAAAAAAACTCTTGCAGTTAACTTTCATTCGAATACTTAATTCGTTATTGCGCCTACCATTTGAAGGGCCCAGAAGAAAAACTACCATAGTACATTTCAAGTTAATGCTGTTAGATCTGATGGAAAGCTATCCGATTATAGTATCAGATGAGAGAGGAAAAAATCATCATTGTATGTTTAGCAACATGGCGATTCTTTAGCACCAGTCCTCTCTGTCCAATTTCTCTCCTATCATGTGAAAACGCTTTCGAGAGACGTTGCCACCTTTCTGTTGTGTTTGTGATGTTTCTGTACACCTGTCTCTATATTATGTAACGTAAGTACATTTTTTTTTTTAAATCATCTCCTTAACACCAGTCCCGCACCTGTCCATTTTCTTTCCTACCAGTGGAAAACGCTTTTGCGAAACGTACTGCTTTTCTATTGTGTTTGTGTTGTTATTATACATCTGTCTCAAGAATCTAACATATAAGTATCCTTTTTTTCCTACCTGTTTTACCATTATATATACAGGATGGACGATTTAACTTGACAACATTGTACAAAGAAATGTTACTAACAAAAGTTAATTGACTTGAAGGGGGAAAGCAAATGGCATGAAGTATGTTTGATATGGAGGACGTTTTCAAGGTCATCTGAAGTTCAATGGATTTTTTTTTAAAATGGAAACCCATATTGTTTATTACATAATCTGATTCGCAGTACAGCAACAACTGTGATAGAAACAATTTTTACACTGTAGAGCATAGTTTCGGAGATATTTGAAAAGTAAACATTGAAACCAGAAAGGCATACTAGGGTGGAAAAGTGAACTTGCCAATCCGAAATACTGCATAAACGAAGCATTCTACTAAAAAGAAATATTACAAATAAACAATACCACAATAAAGGGGGACAGTAAATTCCATCGTATAATTTTATTTGGAAGTCTTTTGTAAGGTCATTTGAAGGTCCGAGAGGGCATTGTTTCGCTCGTCTGAAAGTGGCTTATGTGTTTGTTTCAAATGTTGATGATGTGTCCCCTGTAGGTGAGTGGTAACGCTCGCTTCCTTCTAGTCAAATGGTCCCGGGTTCGATTCCAGGTAGAGGACATGTGGTTGGGAACCCACGTTTAACTGCAGGTCCCGTCCTTAGAAGCTCCTTAGCTTGCTAATAACAATTCGCTCACTCGAATGTTAATGTACCCTGATGGTGATAGAACCTAGGACCCTTGGATTACTGTGCTAGGACTCTATCCATTATTCTAACGGACGACGTAGTGAAACAGTTGACGAACGAATTTACACAAGCAATACATAGAACTACAGTATGCTACTGCCCAGTACTTGAAGAGGGAGTGCACAATGGAAGGTAATCGTACAGCCGAGTAATTGGTGACGTCATGTCACCAAGGTGGAATCGCAAGGATAAAATAGTGCACGTGGGACGAAGATAGGACAGCTTGTTACACGTGCAATCACCCATTTGCCAGTCTACTGCAAACCGGCTTCGAGTCAATTAACTTTTGGTAGTAACATTTCTTTGTACAATGCATTGTTTGCGGGATATTTCCTCCACGATGAAAGACGACGACGACATCCAATAAACAGCAAGAATTCCCATTCATGGTTTCTATGGTTTGGGGGGTTTTATTCAGTGTTGCCACCACACAACTGTTATTTTTG
>JAGDQP010036686.1:0-11331 GCA_022664845.1 Lepisma saccharinum | reverse complement strand
TTTATCCATGAAATTACAATAACGATTACTTTTGTTGTTCTGCACTATTATGCATTACGAAATGTCTTAGTTTCGAGTATTTAAATGACCAAACCAATTTTAACTTGGATCTGTTATGCAAAGCAGAGGGTGTCCACTACTGGTACGGCAAAGCCAGTTTTTGTCCAGTTATGGACACGCACTATTCATTACTAGGTTGAAATCAAAATTCTTGATGGATTGAGTTGTTATAAACGTCCTAAGCGAGCTGGTGAGTTTCTAAAGACAAGGCTTACAGTTTTGGTAAAGTGGGCTCCGAACCACTCCGTTAAAATAGCTCTCAGGGGAAATTGAACTCATGAACACATGCGCAAAAAATGAGCACGCTAAACTCTCCGCAACTCCGAGGGCGAAATCATTGCTTTATTTCAACTTGGGAAAGTTTATTTACTCTTCATGACCATAAGTTTGTCAGGAATTTTTTTGGTCCCATTTTCTTCAATGGTGGACTCGCAGATGCCCATTAAAGAAATGATTTGTTTTGATATTGGACACTATTCACTGCAAATTAGAATTGCATTTTTATGGCCACAAGGAATCTATGAATCAGGCTGGGATAGGGTAGGGGAAAGGAAGCGGGAAGGAGTCGGACAAGTCTGAGTTGAAGGTGCCATTACGGTATTTGTCTGTTATAACTCGGTGAAAACAAACCTTAAAACTTCAGTATGGTCGATAGCTGTTTTCGAACCTTCGTAATGATCACTAAGTGGATTTTTTTTTTAAACTAATGTAAGTTGATGAAAGTAATGAGTAGAAATCACTAGGAAAAGCAATGGAGAATGTGTAACATTCTCATTTGATCAATACATTTAAACTGTATTTGAGTTAAAAATTATAACGTTGAAAAGTGTCCATTACTGGTGCGTTTATCATAATTTAAAACAAATTTTTAAAGTCATACTTTTCTTAAACAATTCCTACTATAAAGTAAAAAATAAGTTTGTTTATGCATGACTAAAAGAAAAGTATGGGACTCACTCTCATAAACAGTCACTTTATAAATTCTTCAGTTACCACGCCCCGTGCTTTTCTTTCAGGCATACATAAACAAAAAAAATATTTTAATATTTTTTAGAACGAATCTTGTTTAAGAGAAATATGTCTTTGAAAAGATTTTTATTATTTTTTTTTCGAGCTATTTTGGTGTTCGGATACTTTTTCTCAAGCTAATGTTTTGCGACTCAAATCCTAGAGTGTTCTGCAACCAATCAAACGTCACATCCTTGCAGGCAAGTATTTATTTTAGGATAAAAAAGTCAATATTAAAAATATATATATATTAAAATATGCTTTTAAAATATAGAAATATATGAAAGTAACATTGGAATATTGTATTGTCACCCGACTTACGTTGCTGTGGTAAAATTTCATCATTGTATGACGTCGGGAAATGAGTTAAATTAACGTGAGGACACCACGAACCCTGGTGAACTAAAGAAAACAAATGTAATTAGTATTATATTAGGGAAACTTTTATGCATTGTACGTAAATTTCAATGTCCATATAGACCTCAGATCCCCCCTCCCGAAGGCACTGGACCCCTGAAACCAACTTTTAGATACATTCTTTGTTTTGGGGAATAGTTTCTTTTAATTAAGTAATGACAATCTATTGATGTGGAATATGAAAGCATTGCTGTGATTGAAAAGGAGTTTTTTTTTCACCTTTTATTTACTTTCACTTAGAATTCGACCAATGAACGTCAGAATCATTTCATTATAATAATAAATTTACAAATTTTTCAATGTGTTAAGCAGTGATTCCGCCAGCCCCCCTCCCCTGTGTGGACGTAACCCCAAAAAACTTGAGAGCACCCCAACTTTAAAAAGTTTATTGTCAAAAATCGTTAGAAACCTTGCAAAACTGCACTTACACCCCAGCCACCCACAAACTGAAAATCCTTGTAGAATCCCTGGTGTTAAGTACTCCCGGTGGGTGAGCGGTTTATCTTGTCACCTTTTAATTCAATGTGTCCTGGTTTCGATTCCTGGTAGTACAACTCTCAATGGGTCAGTTCCAGGGAGAGGGGTTGATAATATACAATATAGGGTCGCGTACGAACTGCGAATATTAATTTCTGTAAATAATGTTTAATTACGTTTAATTGCAATACTGGTAAGTCGTGCTGTACGTTCGTGGATCTCTGTTCGCCCTCGGTTGGGTGAGAAGTTAACACGTTCGCGTGGTTACTGTTCCAAATTCCGTGGGCTCCATTGAACAGCGTGATTCGGGTCTCATTTTAAGAAAAGAACACTGTAGGTCCAGTTTTCTTAGAAGCTCTCCAGCTCGTTTAGGATGTTAATAATTCAGCCAATAATGGCCTTTTTCGTCTAAATACATCCTACACATTCCTGACTATGAGACAAATACGGAAAACAAAACACTCGCGTTCACACACACACATAATTGCCTGCCTAGACTAATAGGCATAATAATTAACAGGATCGAAACATATCCAAGGCCATTGCTTTGACCTTCACTTACCAGGATAATTAAAGTACAAAACAATTGTGCTTTATGGTTTTATTGCATGAGTTCCAAGACCTTGTCTTCGCCCCTTGTTTTGCTAAAACTAAAAGTAATAATAACCTGTGTCATTAGATTTACGAATTTTACGAATCGATGTTAATGGCTACCTTCCGTTGTTTGTATTAGAAAGACTTTTTAATGGTCATAAATAAACAGTAAGACTGGAAAAGTAAATGTACATTTGTCTGCTTGATCTTATATTTCCTGCATTTCGATTTTACATAAAGTTTCAACACCACTTCATAGATGGCAGTACTTACCGTAGCACAAAACCAACTAATACCAAATATTCAAGATGTAACGGAATGTCCTAAGCACATAGAGAAGTAGGCTGTAGATATAAAAATATATGCATTACTTTCTTGCTTGGAAGAAGTTTCTTACCTCACCGAGAGATGGCTCTGAGGTCCAAACACTTGCTTACGATTGGTTCGTACTGCCATATTTCAGCTAAACAGGACATACTGAAGCAATCACATTTCAGTTTACCACGGTCTTATAAGAAAATCAGCTATTGAACTAAAGAGACATCTATCAGTGAGTTCTCGAAGTCAGAACAAAAACTCGTACACATTTTAGACTGTAAGCTACGTTTGGACCTCTTGAGGAGTTGTTATGATAGCCCAATTCGCTCTATGCAAAGGGAACCAGAGAACTTCCGCAGATGGCAGCTGACTTCTTTTTTTAGTGACTGAAATATTTTCAACAATGTAATCGACTTCTATTAACACAAGTGTCAGTGGCAAAGCTAGACTTTCTTTTACTGGGGACAAGATCTCTGTTGAGCGCCCAATTTCTATCCTTGAGTGTTAGTATACTTTAAATATTGTTTAAATAGGCAGCGAGCGGTTCTTTTTAAGTTTTTTTTTCTTATTGACAGAAATTCAAATTACGTAAAGACAAGTGTTTTGTTAATGTTAATATTTCTTGAAAGCTTGGAGATATACTGAGCGAAAACACAAAAACGTGTACACAGTCATATAATATGTCACAACTACGTCACTTCTTGAGCACAAATGAATTAGAAATAGTGAACTTATTGAAACAGTTTGTTTAAATTTAGATATTCCGAGGAGGAGTAAGTATGTAAGTTAAGCGGTTCGTTATCTCCTCCGAACACACCTCTCGAAAGAGAAGCAAAGTGGAATTTTGTTTAAGTTCTCTTTTGGAGAAGAAAATAATATTATACAGCGAGTACGTTTAGCAACGCAACGCAGCGCTTGTCGGCTCGAGTTCCCGCTTGATTCACCTATCACCGCCCGCGAAGCGAGTCGTGGTTCTCCGGTGACTTTAGGCCACACGTTCAGTTCTAATTTTAAAATTTTTTAATTCAGATATTTGAACACCAAGACATGTCGGACGTAGTGAAGAACCAAGTTTTTTTTATTAATATGTGTAAAATTCGTGAAAAGAAATACAAAATATTTTCAGCAATAATTCGCGAGGCGCTAAGTTATGGGAAAGACACGTTCCGACTGACAGGCGGGGACAAGTGACTCAAGTGTGAACTCGGCTGACCAGCGCTGCGTTTTCATGAATGTTACATATACTAACAGAAACTTGGTTCTTCAATACGTCCGACATGCTCACGTGTTCAAATATGTGAACTAAATTATTTAAAAATTAGAGCTTAACGTGTTGACTAAAGTCACCAGAGAACCGCGGGCCGCATGCCGGGCGGGGATAGGTGAATCAAGCGTGAACTCGAGCCGACAGGCGCTGCTTTGCGTTGCCAAACGTATTACCTGTATAATTACAGTATCTCTATAATATGTTTTTAATATGAAGCAGATTACAATAACATTTTACACGTGTCTTAGCTTATGTATTTTAACAAGAGGGTATTAAGTTGCATACTTTCCTCAAACTTCTGAGCTATAGCATCAACTTGTGACGTCAGGACAATGGTCGACGTGGAACAGAGGGCCATCGCATATGAATCTGTGTGATTGTGAAGAGAGACATTGATTCCGCCATTCTCTTCTGTGGGGTTTACCTCCAAATCCTAGAGAGGACCCCAACTTCAAAATTTGTAGGTCAAAAATCGATAGAAACCATGCAAAATTCCAGTTATATCCTCACAATTTTGACTTTACACCCCCCAAAGTGAAAATCCTTGCGAAATCTCTAAAGAGGTGGCTGCAGAAGCAATTTTGAAGTTGCCAGAACCAATGTTGTATTCCTTTCTCTGTCTTCTAGCTTTAAAATGAAAGGAGTTACAAGAAATTAAAGGAAAAATTCAATTCGGGATTTCCATCTACTACACCTATTTCCGTGAGTTGAGTCAATTATTCATAAATGAAAGAGGAAAAACATTTGTGTTGTTTACAAAAAACAAAACTTAAGTTCTCACCGGTAATAGAACCCCAGTCTCTTTAGTGGTAATCTGACGTTCTACTCACTAGCGACTTTATTGATTTCAACTGATATTTTTTTATTCTCTGTGTTTCGATTAATATTCTTAGAAATAAGTTAAAAGCACACACAAAACATCCATGTCCAGGGTGTTATTCGGACCCACAACGTTGGAGTGGCTGGCCTAACGCCTTAGACCACATGACTACCCAGGGGTGCCTTGCAATTCCTATTTGTCGTTGGTCGTAATTGACAGTGGTGAGAGCGCGCCAACACATCACTTTCTGACGTCATTGACTTACTTTACTGAGAAGATTCTTACCTCAAACAATATCCCTTGGGGCTGATTTTCATGAAAGTTTGCGTTGCTTACTTTGCTTGAGATATGGGTGAATATCCAACTGAAACACGTGTTGTTGAACTTACCTTACAATAAAAAATGCAATAAAACACGTGTTCCAATTGGCTACTTACCCAAATCGCAAGTAACGCAAGCTTTCGTGAAAATCAGCCTGTACGGAACGAGATGAGTGGCAGCAAGATAACATAGTTGTGACGTGAACTTGCAGTACTTCGGGCGCAAATCCAAAGGCTTACATCTCTCTTACATCTCTCGTCAACCCACAACATAGAACATACAAGTGCCAACTGCATCGTTCTGCACCAAATTCCACCCCACTTCAGCTTCAACAGTGTAACGTCTTTTAGGCATCTTTATCTCAGCCAGGACCTTATTTGAGGGTGTTAACCTGGTATAACTGAGGAAATCACTGAAAAAAAGACCTTTTCAACGCTGTGATTGGACTACAGCCTAGTATTAATAATAAGTGTTTACATTTAAAGAAAATTTGAACATGTTTTAAGTGACAGTGTTCAGATGGCACTAGCAGTATTGATCTGCTTTTTCTCCACAGATAACTTTACAGCAGACACAATTTGAGGTTTGCAATCACAATTTTAATTTATAGAATTAATACTTTTAGTTTACAAAATTGGATTACTTCAAAAATTGTGCGTGTATTTTACTCAGTTATTTGAATTTCGATACTCCTATGTAGTTAGACAACTCTTTTAAATAAGAACCCTCCACATGTACGTAATTGCAAGTAATTTAGATGATCTGACCAAATTAATAAAGTTTATTATGTATTCCAATACATTTAGAAAAGTATAATTGTTTTAAAGTAAACCAAACCTTCTCCGACTACTTCCATGGTATTCACAGTCGCAAAATTTCCCTAAATTTGAAAATTTTTAATGGCTTAAAAACAAGTTTTTGTTTATTTCTCAGGCAATTCCGGCGGATGGATAAAAATTGTTTTTGGAATGTGAGCTCATTGACTTCTATCTAAAAGGGATACTGGACTGATCGGTGCTATTATTAATGAAATATGTGAAGTCAAGGAGCAGAGGGGACAGTTAATCTCGATTGTCCACGTCCAGTCGAATCCAGTATAAACCAAATTTTCAGATCTAACTAACAAGCTTTTACGCTTGTTATCGCTATCTGGCCCGAATTTGTATTTATCTTAATCCTTACAAAAACACAAATATTATTTACAGCACGTATTATTTTTATATGCACAGATCAGTGTATGCAGACACAAGAATTAAGATATAAATAACAAAGTTAGAGCTGCGATCATAGGCGGATTTATTGGGGGGAAATGTCCCTCATGGCTGCGATTCTGCCAACAATCTCAAAAGCTCCGGTCCCTTGATAGCATTTGGTTCATAAAATGTATTTTGGCATAGGCTGGCAACACTGACGACTGGGTTCATGGGGAATCTCAATTGTTAGTTATTATATTTAACTTTTCCTCTTGTAGAAACGCTTATATTAAATTGTTAAATAAATTTCATATAAGTAAGTAGTCGGGGGGAAAGCCGACGAAACACCTTTGCATATACACTCAATTGCTCGCTATTTTATCCGCCCTTCCTCATAGAGAAACGCTTAATTTCAACTATTAGGGAATTTAGATGTAAGTATTTGGGGGAAAGACCCCTGGCTCCCCGGATTCCTATCTTTGCCCATGCACGGACGCTTCGACTGAGTTTGTCTAGGTAAGACCTTTCGAACGAAACCTCAAGCATCTCTGTACACCTTACGGTTCAGGAGATATATTTTTGCCATGGTCTGGCAACACTAACAGCAGGGTTCCTGTACAGCGGGAACGCCCGCACTATGTTCCTAATGTTTATACAAAGTTTGGCACTGTTGTGACTAAAATAATAGAAACAATTTGATTATTTCATAGAAAATAGGCTGGCAACACTGGTAACTGGTTTGCTTGGCAACGTAAGCCCTGTCAGTGTTTCTGTATTGTGTCGAATAATATTTATGTCAAGTTTGGCGCAGCTACGTATAACTGAATGGAAGCAATCTGAACAATTGATATTTTAGAAAATAGGCTGGCAAAACTGAACCATTGCATCAATCTTGACGGTTCCAGAGGCTCTGAGTTAGTTTAGTCAAGACCTTTCCAACGCACCTTGTAGTTACTGAGATTTAAATTCTGAACACGGGCGGATGGAAAGACGGACGGACACTTTGAGCGGGATTAGAGCAGCACATCTATAATAAACATAAAATGCTGAGTTAGAATTGAAAATTTGGTCCTTATTGGATCAGACTGCAAGCAGACGATAAAGGTTAAATATTTGCTTTGGTGTCTAGGCCTATCTTTCGACATAGCCGATCACTCCAGTATCGTTAAGTAGAGCTCGATGTGTGCGCTTCATTTATCTGTTTCACTTTAGTTGTCAACGATTCCCACCCTCTGTTCTTAAAGTCTGCTTGACACGGAAGCATTTATGCTATGATAAATCGTAGGAGGGACGCCCTTCAATATAGGACAGCGGAACGGAACGGAACAAAATCTTATTTCGGATACAGCATACGATTTTCATCGCTAGGCTTGTGCCAATTGATTCAAAGCTTGTTGATAAGAATATTAGGAAATGGCGTCAATGAGTAAGGGTTCATTTTTCAAGCCCTCTTGCGTAGCTTGCTTTGCGTGCGATTTGCGTGAATAGCTAATTGATACACGCGTTACAACACGTAATAAAACTACACCACGAAACACCACGTGTTTCAATTGGCTACTCACTCAAATCGCACGCAAAGCAAGCAAGCTTCCATGAAGTCCAGCCCTTAGTGTAATTTTGCATCGAGCTCTACGTAACGATACTGGAATGACTCCTTAGTGTTGCATATATTTAATGTCGTTTATGCACTTCCAGTGTTATCCAATGTGGACCAAATTTTCAGCTCTACTCCGCTTCCTGGCTTCATATATTCATGAAATTTTTGAATAGTAGCAATCAGTCCAGTATCGCTTTTAGATGTCATTTGTAATTCTGCTGCAGTATAATATAAAGAGTGTTCTGAAAATAATGAAAATTTCTGATACATGTGTTTTTAATTACTAAGTTATAGTGTTCATCTTCTGAAAATGTTTATCACTTTTAATGTTTCACAGAATACATAAATACATTCGGGTAAGATTACACATTAGTTTGTCAAACTCATATTCTATTGAAAATTGTACAAGCAATGAGTACATCAAGGGCAACAAAGGAATGTTGAAACGGTATGGATAAATTACTACAGCTCAGTGGTTATCTAAGTCACTTTGTTGTTATTGTCTTTGTATGTACAAAGTTGAATTATGAATAATAATGTCGCCTATGTTTTACTTCACTTTGTTCCTTGTATAGAAGCTTTGGACGAAACAAGAAATGTCGAAACGAGTTAAAAATACCCAGAGGAAAGCAAGAATAAAGAAGGTACTTTTTTTTTCTTTTCTAATTTTGTTCTTATTTTTGTCATAATAATAAATTCATCTCAGAGCATTGGAAAAATATTCGCCGACAAACGTTCTTCCCCAAGCAAAACCCCGCCTTTTTTCCCCCCTTCTCTGCGGCCTACGCTCTCAGCTTTTATTACGTTGGGATTTAGTCCATTGAAGGTTCTACTCTTCCTGCAACTCACTCGTCACCACTCCACCTACACGCCAATTTTAGACACCTACACAAAATACACCCACGCAGTTGTCCCAAATATCCACACACGCCTTCTTCTCGTATTATATAAACTTCTTCCTCTTTTGATATAGTTAGTCTCTCTCCCTTGTGATCTGCTTGTTTATTTCCCTTTGTTGATTATCTATTTGAGGAATTAACTGCGCTTTGTAGGCGTAATTTTTTCAGTGCAACATCAGAAATGTGCTTTTTCTCCCTTTTTTTTTAATTTGATAAAGAAATTCCGTAGGTTGTAGCGGTATATCTGTTCTTCTAATGAAGGAAGCTGGGTAAATGCTTCCTCTTTTGTCTCAATGACGTAAATATGCCTGTTATACATATTTGTAGGATGACCAGACATATTCTTTTTCTCTTTTAGATATTCAAAAAGTTTATATATACTCTTTTTATCTTAATTAATTCATTAATTTTATTCCTATGTTTAAATGTGTTACCTAATTCAATGTCTTGCAATTTCTAAATTCCCAATATGTTGTACAAGAAATGTAGTTATCAGTTTAACACAGAGAAAATTCCTTGTTAGAATGTTCAAATAATACCCAAACAAAGTATTATTTGCTTTAAACAAAACTTTGTTTAAACCAATTTCATTACCAACAGTCGGCTAGTTGGAACCTCGATGCCTTACCTACCAGCCCCCGCTTGTTGGCTGAAGTTACGTGGAGTTCCACTCATATAAGAAAAAAATTAAGGTCTTTAAAGCTGCAACATTATAACTGCAAAGAATTATAATATTATTGTACTACAAGGCCTACTGTACGTTTATTAAAAATAATCAATATTGCATTAAAGAGTGTCTTCGTATATACTACGTCGACTACCAGGGTAACAAATGCGATCAAAAACTCAGAATCGGCTTTGTTTACTAAGATTCTTTGATATTTTCCATATCAAAGCTTTGTCTTTTTATACTTAACATGAAATAAGACAATACCTGAGCAAAACAATACGTTTTAATTAAAAAACTAAAAACATGTAACAGTTTCGTCAACTAACGAACCACTTGGCTTCATCAGACACGCTAAATTACATAATCAACACAATTTCTAACAAGACAGCTATCTCGTTCCTGATTGGCCCCCTGTCAGCCAATCCCATACCGTTTACATTCCTGATTGGTCCCCTGTCAGCCAATCCCATACCGTTTACACAAAAAGTGAATTTATAATTATTAACAACATTCACTGATTCCCTCTCGACCCCTGTTTCTACTACATTTAAGCATACAATCCCAAAATAAGACTTTTTCTGTAGAATAAAAAATAACTAAACGTAAACAATCACTTTGTGTAGACGGTACGGGATTCGCTAGCATGGGGCCAATCAGGAACCAGATAGCTGTCTTGTTAGAAGTTGTGTTGGTTTTGTAATTTACTGTGTCTAATGAAGCCAAGTGGTTAGTTGGCGAAACTGTTACACGTTTTTAGTATTTAATTAAAACATACTTCTTTACTCAGATATTAATTTATTTTATCCTAAGATTCTTGTTTGTTGCGTTAAACAAATCAAATTTGTTCCATTAAACCAAGGATGTTCTAATAGAGGATATGCGATTTTAGCAAGAAAATGAAGCCAAACGTCACATCTTAGTCCCGCCCGGTTATCCCACTTACTCCAATAAAAAAACAATGGTTTTGGCTAATAATGATGGCAACAAACTCTCTACTTGTTCGCTAACCAATCAGGTACGTCGCTTTGGTCGATGCTCAATTGTTTTTTGGCTTCATTCTGTTTCTGCGCATGAGATAGCTACAAGCAAATCCTCTATCAGAGCATCTTTGCATTAAACAAACCAAATTAATTCAAAACTCATTTGATTTCTATGTTACTCATTCGTTTGTGCCAAGCCCATGAAATATTCAGAAATAAGCAAGATTTTAACAACAACAACAAAATACTCCAGAATTGTTAACTGAAGTTGTAAATTCTGTAATTCACGAGCAATAATACTCCATTTCGTAATAATAATAACTAAGACACTTTCAAACTTGGCCTTCAAATGATTGCAACAAAACCGTGTTGCGCCATAGAGACATAGCGTGTCAGACTATAAAGTACTGAAATCTCAGTTCTATTCTTGCTTGGTGCTATTTTTTTTAGTGCAACTATAAACAGTTTTTTCTGTGTACTACCAGTGTGCGAATTAAGGATATTTTACAGGGGGGTGGGGAATTAAATGTTGTTAATAAGAAAATGACATGATGAATCTAATATTATACCAGTACAATATACCAGTATATGCAGACTCACAAGAAGGGATGCCCCCTTCATCCTCCCCCGTTAATTCGCAAACTGTCTACTATTATCCGTCCAGACTTAAGAGTACACTGTTGCTCTTATGGCAACAGGGATGCCGGTTT